>JANHJO010007220.1:259663-269884 GCA_032468235.1 Pseudoxyrhopus heterurus | reverse complement strand
ATGAGACAAAGGAGAAAAAAAAATCTGCCTCAGATTTTTTCCCCCCTGTGCTGAAGCCAGTAATTGTGCCAACAGCTGCTGTGTGGAGGCAGCGATCCCTGCAGCCTTACTGAAAATTCGAGTGACAGGCAGGAGGCGGCAATGTGCTCTGCAGCCTGGAACAGGTGATGGCGAAAATGGCGGGAGCTACATTTGAAATATAAGACGCACCCTAATTTTCAGCCTCTTTTGGTGTGTGTGGGGGGGGGAAGTGCGTCTTATACTCTGAAAAATACGGTAAATTCTGAGTAACAAATAGGGGACCTTCTGTTATTTAATTTTTGTAGCAGTTTCTCTCATGTGCTTTGCCATTTTTACCTTGTTACTCAAACCAACCCTGTTGCCTTTTATAGTGATACTCTTCATTTTATACTGAGAAAATATAAATGTGCTGGAGGAAACATACCATGTTCATAGAATGATTGAAACAAGAATTTTGGTTTCTCAATCCCAGGTTTCTAAAGCATAATACGATTGATTGATTGATCGATTGATTGAATAGATAAAATATGTTTAGCTTGCATGAGCAAGCAAGACTAGTTTGTCCTCCCTAATTTAAATAATTTCTACCACACTCATCTACCAAACAGATCCAAGAACAAGCCAGATTGATTAAAAATAACATAAGCCACTCTTTTACAGAATTTTAAAACACATGATACAAAAAAGAAAAGAGGTTTTAAGAAGAATAGGAAGACAAATCTTAAAAGACTATGTTTTAATATGATATGCATAGATTGAACAATCATATCATTAACACTGAAGCAATTAATTAGCCCTGGGTTACTTATATTTCCATAGGTTATTTATGGTATATTTAAAAAAATAGATTTTGGCAAAAATCAGTTTTCAAACTAATTTCTTTCCTTTTAATGCATGCCTAGGCCTTGTGCAGAGATAGAAGTGAATTGTTTGTATCCTTATCAAGTGGGCCTAAAACAATTTGTTACTTGCTTGGATGGTGCTCATAGTGACAAAGTTCAGGATTCCTGAGAAGATAATTGTTGGGCTTCTCAAGTGGTCTAGGCAACTATTTCTTGATGCCATTTGCTTTTCTTTGCAGGGTTCATTTTCTCCCTTGTGTATCTCAAACTCACGATGTTTGATGTCCTATTCTGATCTTTGTAGCAATGCAAATACATTCTTTTTGTGCCTCTGTCTTTCCCAGATAAAATAATGGATTATGAATTTGCCCAGATATTAAAAAGAAGCATTTGTCTGGAACAGAACACTCAGGCCTGGTGTGAGAACTGCGAGAAGTACCAACCCACAGTAAGTGATGAGGGAAGCGTTGGGTAGACCAAGGCAATAAGAGGTCTGGAGCACCGATGCATAGAAAACTTTAGGTATGGCATATACAGCCATACTATCAGAGATTGCTTTGAGAATGGGAATTGTGCATTTGATTGACAGCTGACCAGGCAGAAGTATGACTCCAGTATCTATGGCAAGATCTATGGTAAATTGATTCTGAAGATAAAATATTAAGTAGATAATTTAAAGAAGAAAAGTATTTTTCCCCTCTCCCCTAATTTCAGCTCAGTTTTTCTATGAAACAACAACTGCTGAAAGATCAAAATAGGGATCCTTAGTCTGATCAGAGCATGCCCATAACTATGCATTACCAAATAAAGTTACAAAGATTAAATCTGTGCCATTGCTTCAATATTACACAACCCCCCCCTCTCTCTCTGTCTCTCTCTCTCTACCATTCCAGGTCCAAACACGCAACATCCGCTGTCTGCCAGATGTGTTAGTCATTAATTGTGAAGTCAACAGCTCCAAGGAAGCAGAATTTTGGAAGGTGCAAGCTGAGGTAGGGAGATGCCAACAACATATGTTGTTTTCTATTGCCATTCTTTTCTTTAGGTGCAGTCACCTCTCAGGTGGCCTCAAACAATGCATTGTCAAACAGTTCACCGTCTCTACTTCATGCCCATTCAACGTCCTTACTCCATTTCTAATGCCTCTAGTTTTACAGGTAGGACCTCAGTTAAGATAACCCAAAATAAGGAAACCAATTTCCAGTGGTCAAGATGTGTTCTGTGAAATTGTCCGTAGAATTTCTTAATCTGTATATTATACACACACACACACACTGTATACTATATACTGTATACTATATACACTCCACATAAATGGTATAATCCTCCTTGAAGAGCCAGCAGCCTGGAGAATAAGCTAGAAGTGCCATTGGCAAACAGGAGTAAAATGTGTTCCTCACGCAGCATGTTGAGAAGCAGTTGGTGAACTTATCCTATCTTGATCTATTGACATCCACTTGAGTTGATGATAAATACAAAAAAAAAATCAATGTATATGAAATTTAGATTTAGATTTCTGTGCTTCAGGTTCATCCTTTCTTTGACAGTATGCTTTTAAGAAGAAGATGATGAAGAAGGGTTGCCTGGAATTCCCCAAAAGTAGAGAAATAGCAGTTGGAGAATGGTAAGTACCATTTCTATCCAGGGAATCCCTACTTTTTCTAACAGTTTGTCCTGGCCCTACCATTCCTTAATGATAGGTCTTGTTATTGAATACATGACCGCTTCTACCACGTTCTTAATTATACCAAGACACATAACTAAAGGAAAGAGAAAGACACTGAAGCAGTAATACTGCAATTATACTGCAGATGGAAAAGTGCAGTTATGCACAAAGAGTATGGAATTGGTCCGTTGTAATTATGGATGATGAGATATTTAAATGCCATTTCTTGCTGAATTAATTCGCCTCATTACTTTGACTGGCAATATTGGGTGCTTGAGCACAGAAAAAAAAGTCTGCTGCTCAGTCCTGTTCACTGATAATTCCTTCCACCTCTGTGATATCGATTGGCATTTGCTTTGCTTTCAGGAATGAGTTAGGAATGGCTGAGGGGGGACACTCTTACACCTCCATTGAAGAGCTAAAGAACATCTGGATTCCTTATTCCATCAAGATGAAGCTCTCCAAGAACAAGGAATTGGAGGTTTACAACTGGGATGAAAGCAGTGAGGTAAAATATTTCTTGTTTACAAGAAAGTGCTTCCTTAAAATACTTTCCCATATTCATATAAATATGAAATGTTTTTCTCGGTATCCTAGTTCTTGTGAATGCTCCCAAACCAAGGTGATTGTGTTGCATAGGACCATTGCCCACTTTAAGAGGGAATGTTTAAATCATCCCAGAAAGAATTTAAGTATTTAATTTTCAAAAGCCTCGGCAGGTGAGAACACGTTTTCATTTCTTCATTGCTTTTCTAAGCTGCCTACATCGTAAGGTATAGAGAAAGAACTCATCAACTTCAGACTCTTCGTTTTTTATTCCACCACAAAAGATACTAAGGCAGCTTGCAAATAAAAGCTTGTCAAGCTTCTTCCCACATGGTAATTGGAGCTATTTGGACCAATGTGGGTGAAATGGCAATTTAGCCAAAAAGAAGTGCTTGGATTATTATCTAGTTTGCATCCAGGTTTGGTCACCACAATATAAAAAAGACGTTGAGACTCTAGAGAAAGTGCAGAGAAGAGCAACAAAGATGATTAGGGGACTGGAGGCTAAAACATGAAGAACAGTTGCAGGAATTGGGTATGTCTAGTCTTGTGAAAAGAAGGACTAGTGGTGACATGATAGGAGTGTTCCAATATTTGAGGGGCTGCTACAAAGAAGTGGGTGTCAACCTCTTTTCCAAAGCACCTGAAGACAAAACTAGAAGCAATCGATGGAAACTAATCAAGGAGAGAAGCAACCTAGAACTCAGGAGAAATTTCCGGAATAATTAATCATGAAATGACTTGCCTCCAGAAGTTGTGGGTGCTCCAACGTTGGAGGTTTTTAAGAAGAGATTGGACAGCCATTTGTCAGAAATGGTATAGGGTCTCCTGTTTGAGCAGGGGGTTGCACTAGAAGACGTCTAAAATCCCTTCCAACTCTATTACTCT
Organism: Pseudoxyrhopus heterurus; assembly: GCA_032468235.1. Lineage (NCBI taxonomy): Eukaryota > Metazoa > Chordata > Lepidosauria > Squamata > Pseudoxyrhopus > Pseudoxyrhopus heterurus. Next base: position 265,921 of record JANHJO010007220.1, on the reverse strand, counting down.
GTTATCTACACTTGCCTCTCTGTCTCTGACATTATTACGGTGGGGATAGACAGACTTCAGGATTGGTGCATCCTTTCTTCCATCTATCCCAGAGCAAGATGGAAAACAATGGCTCAAGGAACTTTCAAAGATATAAAACTAAAGACAGGATACCTTTGAATGTAGGCTCCACCCAGGAATTTGATTTCAGCTTGAGAATTTATACACAGTAATTCGTATTTGATTTTCCCTGAAGCAGTCTTCCTAAAACAACAGTTTTATGGAGAAATATTATTAGTTGCAATAGTTAATCCACCTGGGTTAAGTTTACCAATCTGTTGTAAATCCTCATAAAAATTACCAATAGATCCTAATGAGCCGTCGTGGTGCAGTGGTTAGAACGCAGTATTGCAGGCTAATTCTGCCGATTGCCAGCAGCCTTCCATCCTTCCAAGGTCGGTAAAATGATGACCCAGATAGTTGGAAGCAATATGCTGACTCTGTAAACTGCTTAGAGAGGGCTGTGAAGCACTGTGAAGCAGTATACAAGTGCTAGATCTATTTCTGTTTTCATCCAGTCCGTTCTTGTCATACAGTACAATCCAACCCAGGTCTGTGTGCTTAGAAGTGGTTCCCATTCACTGCAATGGGACTTATTCTCAGGAAAATGCAGAGAGGACTGCACCCAGCTCTCTACCCTCCTAACATAAATTAAAGACAATAATTATACATTCAATAGAAAATCACTTGAAGAGTCATAGTAGTGGGATGAAGTTAGAGTTAGTTTTGGCCTGATCCTCTGCAAGAGGTATCAGAAATAAAGGTTGCAGGGACATTTAAGCTGGCCCTCATCTGCCTGCTAATGGTTCAGCTTTATTACAGCAGTAGCACTGGTTGTTAAGGGAAGGCTGGATAAGTCCAGGCAAATGAAAACATGAAGCAGAGGTATGCTTGGGGAACCACCAGCAGCCAAACTTCTCATACGTACAGGTAGTCCTCGGCTTACCATCACAATTGAGCCCAAAATTGATGTTGCTAAGTGTTGTTAAGTGAGTTTGGTCCCATTTTACAACCTTTCTTGCCACAGTTGTTAAGTGAATCGTGGCCGTTGTTAAATTAGTAGCATCATCGTGAGGTGAATCTGGCTTCCCCATTGACTTTGCTTGTCAGGAGGTCACAAAAAGAGGAATCACTTGACCTCAAGACATTGCAACCATCATAAATATGAGTCAGTTGCCAAGCGTCTAAATTTGGATCACATGACCATGGGGATGCTGCAACGGTCATAAGTGTGAAAATCAGTCATAAGTCACTTTTTTCAGTGCCGTTCTAATTTTGAACGGTCACTAAATGAACTGTTGTAAGTCGAGGACTATCTGTATATATTTATCTGCATTCATTCACTGTGAATCAGCTCTCAGAGAGAAAAGAGTTCATCAGGTTAAATCGTTTATGGCAATTCGTGAAACAGAAGAGAACACGATGAAGGATAAATGAACAGATAAGACAAGTTGGCTCCAAGCTTTGTTCTGCTACACTGACATAGGATAAAAGGTGTTTTGCTTGGAGAGAATGTAGTGATGCACACACATGGTTAAACCCATGTAGAACTGTGCTAGAGCCACAGAGAAAACAAGCTCACTTCTGGAACTGTCTTTCTTGTTGCAGTTGGGCATGTTGGAGGATCAAGAATCTACGTACGTCTATGACCTCATGGCAACAGTTGTACATATTCTGGATTCCCGGACTGGGGGCAGCCTTGTGGGGCATATCAAAGTTGGAGAGACCTACCATCAAAGAAAGGAGGTGAGCCTTTTAATAAAAAGCAGAGTGTCTTGGTCTTTCTATCTGCTCTGTAACTGTCAATTCCTATTGAATGGAAGGGGGATAAATGTATGACTAAATTGCACCTAATTGTAATATATGATCTTTAACACATAACTTTCTTTTCTCAAGGGTGTCACACACCAGCAGTGGTATCTTTTTAATGACTTTCTCATTGAGCCTGTGGATAAGGTAAGGATATTATGATGATTTATATTCTGTGCTCTTGCTTTCTTACATACACCAGAAATAGAAATGAATATTTAATATGAAGTTATTCACTTTCCCTGCTTTTTAAAACTAGGTAGCTTGGATTTTATAGAGTGTTTCGACATAAAATGGAGAACAGAACTGAATAGATTTGAAAGAGCATATCTTTAGAAAGTAGCCTTACATAGATTGGAGTGTTTCAAGACATATTTCCAATTTAATGAGAATTGATATTTGTTTTAAAGCTTCTGTGAATCTCTGTTTTGTTGAAAGGCCTAGCTGAGGCATCATATCCTGCGTTACATTTTTTTTCCTGCAAACAATATTAAGTTGCACATTAAAGACGGTACGTGAAATGTCTTTTATAGTCAAGTGGACATAAAACAGTTTTAGTTGGAGACACGTAATGTTACTACAGAAGAGATGTAACATTTATAAAGCATATTTTAGTAATGTATATGCATTGTGCCAGGAAATATGCACCAAGATGCTGTGCCTCCACTGAGAAATTTGAGATCTTGTCTTTAAGTTCTTAGAATTTACAACCTAGCCAGGATCGCCCTGAACTGTTGCCATGGATAAACAAACATGGGTATTGATTCATCCAAGTCATAATTTGTATCCATGCTGAAACTTCCTTGACATTCTGCATTCAAGTCTAAAGAAATGCACAAACAGGCACAATTCTAAGTCAACATTTCTTATTTTGGACTGTTTCCCCCCACACTTTTTTCATTTTAATTAAAAACAGCTCCAGCCAGCTTCCAGAACTCATTTCTGATCTGTCTGTTCTCCTACTTCTGTCTGATTTTTCCTGTCTGCCTTTGGATTTACAGTGTGAGGCTGTCCAATTTGACATGACCTGGAAAGTGCCTGCTATCCTTTATTATGTGCGGAGGAACATCCACTCCAAGTACAATTTACACAGTGAGTGTGCGTGCATGTGCAAATGCACTTACAAAAGCAGCAAGAAATTAGGAGTTGCTATTTCTTAAAACCTGACAACCAGGTTCAGCCATGATGATAACCTTTAGTCGCTTATAACCCAGGTAATATTAGGGCAGGAGTTATAAGGTCCCTCTATATATGTATATATATAAGAAGGATGACTGCCGGAATTCCTAAACAAGTACTAGATGATTGTCTTATTAGAATTTAGTGTAATGACATAGAGGTGGTCCTTGACTTATGATTATAACAAAGACTGCCCATCATGTTCGTAAATTGTGATGGTTATAAAACAGGCCACTTAATATGACCAAGCCAATTTTATGACTTCTTTTTACAATGGTTGTAAAACAAACCAATTGTTCACTATGGGCCAGTTTTGCTGAAAACCAGAAGTAAAAGCCAGCAAAAATGTCATAAAATGCAGTCACATGACTGGGATGCCTCAAACAGCCATAAATGTGGGCCACTTGCCGAGACTGCAAAATGCAGTCATCTGATGGAAGGGGGGGGGAGTGTCTGTTGTAACTTTGGAACTAGGTCACAAGTACTCCCAGGGAGGTCTGTCGTAAATTTGAACAATCGCTAAACAACCAGTCATAGGTTGACGACTACCTGTACTGAAATCTTTGCTCAGGAACTCCAGCATCTAAGCCCCCTTATTATACAGGGACATATAGAGAGAGATGTTATTGATCAAATAGCTTTAAAGATCATATAATAGGAATAGAGTGTGATTCAATAATACGTCATTCCACCATGAGCCCAGTTCATAGGTCCCAGTAAGTTACAGTGGTTAGTGAGCATATGGAGTCCAAATAATACGTTTTTAGAAACTACCGTACCTATCTGTTTTAAACACCAATTAGGTGAAATTAGGTGTAGGAAAGAAGCCATGTTCATCCTGAATAACCAAGAGCATAACTATGATTTAATTTAAGCATGTTTCTCTGGGCCCTCTCGTTCTCCTGCCTGAAGAAAATTGCTTCCTACACAACTAAAAAATAGTAATACCCCAAATGGATCACTTGACATGATGCTCAGTTTTGGAAAGCCAGAGGTTATATTCAGGTTAATCAAGCCATGGGGCTTAGTTGGCACGTGGACTGCCAATTGCAGTGGCAGAGGGTCCTGCCTGCCTTACATTGTCCAGTGAAATCTCCTTATCAAGCAAGGCTGATAAGCTTTCCTTCCTGCTTCCATATTTTTAAAAGATAGCTCCGTCTACTTAACAAGTGGGGTATATGACTAGCTTAGCCTTCAGACAGTTTGTTTTTCTTACATCCTCACTTGGTTGTTTTTCAGGGACCTATTTTGTACATATTCAGTACATGCACATGAAACCTTCAGTGTCCTAGGAGGAGGGAAAGATCCTGCTTGGAGTGACTTGTGTTCTCATGTTGAACAACCCCAATTTCCTCACTTTCAGCCTTCCTTACAATCACTGGGCACCCACTCCTTGATCTTTTCCTTAATTGCCTTTACGGCCAAATGGAAATTCCAGCAAGAAGCATGATATAATAGTGTTGTGCAGCTGGGAGGAGAAACAGCCTTGCCCTCCTTCACAGTCAGTGAGTGTGAGGATGGAATTTTTGAGAAGTGGTCATAAGTTAACACCACAAAGATTGAGACAACAAAGTAAATATGTTTTGCAAGGAAACGCAGTACTCTCAAGAGGAAGTGAAACAAACTGAGCGATCATCATGAGATGAAAAGGCCCATCAGCATAGACAACAGAGGTCGCGTCAAGGATGAAAAACATTGCTAGCCAAAACACTTTTGTTGTGCTGTGAAATAGAAATCGTTGGAGGGTGTTTAGATGAATGCTGAAGCAGCTATGCAGCTGTTTTTCCCACATAAACCAGCATGTCCAGATATTTATTGCAAGGCTGCTGGTCATTTTTCGAGAAGCAGCTTGAGTAGCGTTCTCCATCTTAATTTTAATGTATTTTGAATTGAATTGAGTGTGAATGGACAATGTGGATTCCTGAAACTGCACTCTATGTGTCTTCAAAAATCCATTTGGCATGTTTCTAGAACTGTGTCAACTGATGTGAGCAGCTTCAGCATTGAGTCACCCTTGTTATGGATCTGTCTTACTAAAATAAAATCCTTGTTTTAAATTCTGTTGTTCAATTCTTCTAGGGAAGTCAGTCCTATGACATTAGAGGTTTCCTTTTAAGAGTTTTAGGCCCGTTAGGTTTGAGTGATCAACCGATTCTTAGAAAATAGTATCATTTGTACGAAGGAAGAGGTTGTGCTCTTGAGGTTTTCTCTGGGGCATCCCCTGACCGAGATGGGATTTCCCTTTCTGTTTGGTTTTTCTGTAAACCGAATGTAATCTCTGAGTGAGTCAACTGTGATGATCTAATTTCATTTTCTTTTTCTTTTTCAAGTCAAGAACCCGATTGAAGCCAGCGTGTTGCTTGCTGAGGCTTCCCTTGCTCGCAAACAGCGCAAATGTCATGCCACTTTCATCCCCCTCATGCTGAGCGAAATGCCACAGGTTGGAGACTTGGTGGGATTGGATGCTGAGTTTGTCACCCTCAATGAGGTAGGCATCACACATTAGGAGAAGAGATAAGGTTTCTGGGTCTACGATGCTGCCTTTTCGATCGCAGGCGGTATCTATTCACCCTTTCATCATCTGCGATAGGAGGAAGCTGAGCTTCGCAGTGACGGGACCAAATCCACGATCAAACCCAGTCAGATGTCAGTGGCCAGGATCACATGTGTCCGGGGGCAGGGTCCCAACGAGGGCGTTCCTTTCATTGATGATTACATTTCCACACAAGAACAGGTATGCAGCTTAAAAACATATTCCATGTTTTTAAGGCCGTGCAAAAAGTGAACAGGGATCAAGGCCAATCTGAGCTCTGGAGGAATGATGTTCCACAGAGAAAAAGCCAGGACAGAAAAAGGCTTGACGGAACCTGACTGGAGAGAGACGATACTTCAAATAACCTGGTTCCGTGCCATGAAGGGCTTTATAGGTCATCGCCAGCATTGAATTGAATTGCACACCTGGAAGCAGACTGGCAACCAGTGCAGCCCACAGAGCAGAGGTGTGTGACCAAGATATGAGAGACCATGAGCAGGGATTCCTGGTCCAGGACCAGGCACACAGTATATACCGTATTTCACATACCGAGTCTTATTTTCTTTTAGACTTGAAAATAAGCACTTGGGCTTATTTTTGAGGTGGTCTTACCTTTTTTTGAGGTGCAGTAGGCCAGACTCGGTTAGCTGGACGCACCGTCGCCTCCATTCCGAACCTTCAGCGTTCAGAATGGAGGC
>JANHJO010007220.1:199264-215865 GCA_032468235.1 Pseudoxyrhopus heterurus | reverse complement strand
ATTGTTGGGGGTAATATGCTGATTCTGTAAACCGCTTAGAGAGAGCTGAAAAAAGCACTGATAAGCGGTATATATAACTCTAATGCTATTATATATAAATCTAATGCTATTATCTCTCAAGGGCTAATTCAATTCAAAATAAAATCACAGAAAGTATCTCAAGAATTACAGCCCAAGTTCAGCTTTGGATACCTGCCAGTATTTCATCACTAACAACAACAAATGTATTTCAGAAACTAGTTCTATGCAGTATCAGTAAAACGTTATATGTTTATTTATTTATTTATTTATTTATTTGTTGCATTTGTATGCCACCCAACTCCCTGGGGAGATAAGTCCAACGAATTGTATAGGACTATAAGTAGTCCTTGACTTATAACCATTCATATAGCAACCATTTTAAGTTACAACAATGTTAAAAATAAGTGACTTATGACTGGTCCTTGCCCTTACCACAACTCCTGCAGTATCTGATCATGTGATCACAAGTCAGGTGCTCAGCAACTGTGTGATTCATATAACAACAGCAGCAAAAGACATAAAATCATGTGCGACTCGATTTTAACCGCATCACTTAATGATGGAAGTTAAAATTGTGGTTGTAAGAGGGTTTCCATTACAGGGCTGAAATATGCATAGAGGAAGATCTATGGCAGGGGTGTCCAGCCTTGGCAACTTTAAGACTTGTGGACTTAAAGCTGGCTGACGAATTCTGGGAGTTGAAGTCCACAAGTCTTAAAAGTTGCCAAGGTTGGACACCCCTGGTTTAAACCATTGCACCTGTGGGAAGAGACAGAATACCTGAAGGCCTCCTAGTTCTCAGCACTGCAAGGAACACTGGATCTCCCCCATCCATTTTCCTACAAATGTCTCAGTCCAGTTTCTGCCTTTAGAGGATTATTCATTTAGCCCTTGAAAAGAAATCAAACAATGACCAAGAGTGGCTTCGGACTTACTTTGGCCCTCCCAACTTATGTCCTTTGGGGGGGGGGAGCACAAAAGGATTGCGCTTAGAAGTCTAAAATAAAATTAGGCAACTTGAAAGAAGTAAATTGCTAGTACCTAATAAAATGTAAACAAGTGGTTTTGTTTTGTTTTCAGCTCTCCTTCTACAGGATACTGAAAAGGACCTTTCTCATCAAAAAGTGGGGGACAGGGGAGAAGAGGAATCTTTAATTCAAGTTTTGATCATTTCTATTCCAACAATGAGGTATTTGGTGTAGAAAGGTTAACACTTTCTTTCAAGGTAGAGAATGTGGAGCAACCGAGAGCAGAGAAAAGTAACCCAACCTTAGTGCAGTGAAAACATTAATGGCCAATCTGCAACAGGCTGTCCGCTGTGCTTTTTTGGCAAGTGCATTGAAACTTTTAATACGCTCATTACCCGGCAGCTGCAAAATGAAAAGATTTCTTAAGATTCCTTGGGCATCAAAGAAAGACGAAACAGCTAAGCTAGTAGCGCCCTAGTCTCTGCAGAAGGCTTAGTCAAAGGACATTGTTAGGTTTGTTCGAAGACTAGAATTCACTACCTTTAAGGCCCCCATTTTTTTTTTTTTGCAATCTATCCATATGCGGGAAACAAACAAAATAATTCAGAAAATGCTTAGAAGAATTGATCCCAAATGATGTGTAATAAATCTCTGAGGAGAAAGCCCGTGGGGGGAGGAGTCTGGATGTGGGGGGGCAGATGAAGGCTCCATAAAAAGAGAAGAAAAACGAAGTGGCCATATCCTTTTAAAAATGCACTGTTTGGCAAAAGGGCAAGATAGTGGCTGTGTCATTTGGCTGTAGGAATTTGGCTTTGGTAAATTCAAACAGTGCCAAAAGGAAGGGATTTGTGTCTTGTCTACACTTATTATTTCATCATCATCTTTTCTGACTTCAACTCTCCCCTTTGAAAGATCTAGCCATTAGCCGCACTCTCTAAATTGTTTCCTGATTCTTCTATATATATATATATATATATATATATTTGGGGGGGGGGGGAACCAGTTAATGCAAATAAATAAGACTCTAGCAATTGCATTGGTGTCCACTCTGCATCATAAACCTGGTAATGAAAAGGCCAGGGCAGAGGAGGTTTAGTTTGCCTGTCCATTGAAATTTTGGGTTTTAAATTCCTATACATTGTCAAAGTGTAAAATGCACCATGATGCAAAAGAATTCAAGTCTGCAGCTGGCTCATATATTCTCCTTAACTATCAAAGAGCGTCTGTAAGAAGATACCCTCGGGGAAAATAAAAACCAGTTGTTTCCCAGGGTTACTAGCATTAAAGCTTGCTGGTCCAAACACACTATACACCTTGGAATAATTCATTCTGGAAATTCACATGTTCTGCTAAATGCAGTCCCAAGCCTACCACAGCACTTGCAGGACTGGGAAAACGATGGAAAAAATTATTAGGTCATAAAGTTTTGCCCCAGCAACTTTCATCCGATTGCTACATCCCAATCTTTGGCTTTGAACGTACTTTGTGATATGGTAATCTTTTCTTTTTTTGTTGTTGTTAGTTTCTACACACGATACAGTTTACAGTACAAAAAGAAAAACAGTGCACACGCTCAAATGTGTAATAAATAGGAATTTTAAAATAAAAAAATACGCACTCATACCAGCCCCACCCATGGATGGACGGACAGATACACACACCTTAAGGAAACCTGCTGGATGTTAAGTCTAGTTGGAAAAATTATAAATACGAATGTAGGATTGTAAGATTCTGAAGTGCATTGTTCTCCTTGCAGAAAGCTTTTTTTTTCTTTTTGCTATTTTTCAAAAGATAAAATGCTTGCTTCTTTATAAATAACTTTTTTTTAGGCAACACTGACTTGTCTAATGGGAAACACTGCACAACACAGAGACGGGAGAGGGCAGGGGGAAATCACAAAAGAAATTCTCTTTGGGGAGCCAACATTATGCAATCCCGATAACCTTCCCTCTCCCCCCCCACCAAAAAATAAAAATCAGCCTCCAAAAACAGAAGATCCCTAAAGTGCCTGATGTGGTTGGGATAATTCTGGCAGCGCATACACAAGTTTTGTTTTTTTGTTTTTAAAGAGGAACCGCATTGACTGGGCAACAGCATCCATGGTGCACGCAAAAGGACTACGAGCTGCCTAAAGTATCAGAGTATTCAGGTACAGTAGTTCTCAGTTCAAGTGTTTTTTCACTGGAATCAAAAAGGGCGAGCACAACAAACTAACAAAACAAACGAAAGTTACCATACGGGAAGAAGCAACGATAGTGGCACTTTGCCAGCAGCTGCTGCCCTTCTTGGCGGTCCCTCATTGATCAGCCTCCCTGTCCTCATTCCAAAATGCAAAAAAAAAAAAAAAAGCAGCAGTAATTCAGGCTTCTGCCCCCTGCCTATCCTGCTGGAAATATTTTTTATTCCGAGGGCACGGGGAAAATAATCCCAAATGGTGAGGTGGCCTGGCAGAGGGGAAGTGTGGGAGACACAGTTAAGATGATCGAATTCGGGTCTTCCGGCTGCTGCCACACAACCCACGGCATGAAATAAATTTAATTGGCTCTTCACTCAAGAGCATCAAGCCTTGAGGAATTAAGACTGAAAAAAGTGGGTGGCTTAAAAACATTGAACTCAGAAGAACCGGGCAATACCCTTTGGCAAACAGCAAGGGAAAGAAGAATACAAGCAGATTTTTTTTTTTTTAAAGCTTCACAGAATGATTTTAAACAAAAACGTCTTAAAAGGATGAATGTGTTCGAAAACCCACACTTCTCTTTTGTTATTTTTGATAGCAAAAGAAATGCTAGTGGTCAAAGCAAGTATCTAGGTAGGATGCAGAAGCTGAGATCACTTTCTCTAGGGTTTTTCCTTTCCTTTCCTTTTTTTTTTTGGTTCCTAGGACCTTTTGGAAGGCCCATTCCCAGTCTTGTTCTCCTTTAAAGTGTCCTATATTGATAGAATTCCTAAATAAATAGAAGAGATACTAGATCACCCATCATCGTTTTTTTTTAAGCTATTCCGAATAACAGCCATCTAAGCCGATGGCATTGTGCCTATCCTTGGTGTAAGGGCAGCTGTTCCCATTGGGCAGGGAGCTGCAGGCGGCTGTCTTGGCAGCAATGCCGCAGTTCTTGAGGAGGTTGAAGCTGAAAGGGCTGATGGCGTCTTTAGGTGGAAAAGGCTTCATGGTGGAAAGGATAAGTGCCAGGCAGTCAGCAACGTCTTTGTTGGGGGCACAAGCCAAGGCTGGGGTATGGCCTGGAAAAGACAAACAAATTCAGTTCCACAGCATAAACAGCAGCAACAAAAGCAAAACCATGCCTGGGGAAAGGGGGCCACCAGATTACAAATTAAAGGGCCAGTTTGGAATATCTGTTCAGAATTCCTTGCATTAAATATCGACTATGTACTTTCAACAGAAGGAGGTGTTTTAAGATAACGGTTTCTATTTCATTCCTACTTAAAATTCAGGAAACAGGAGACAGCCATTAAGGCTAAGAGGTATGGTAGTCCTCGACTTATCACTGTTCACTTAACAATGGCCTCAGAAAAGGTACTTTACAGCTTATAATGTACATTGGACCATTGCAAAATGCCTCTGTCTCTGTCACACACACAGAGGTCATGTGATTGCAATCTGGAGGCTTAGCAACCTATTCACTTATTACAGGTTGCCAAGCACCCTGCAATCATGGGATCACAATTTGCAATCTTCTCTGCTGCCTTCCCCAGAAAGTCAATGGGCAAGTCAGCAGGAAAGGTTGCAAGCCACTGCCACTTGCTGACAAGACTCCCTCTTTGGAGACTGGCTGAAAGAGCTCCCTACTGAAATCCAAGCAGACACAGAGCTGAAGCTCTTCAGGAGGGAGCTCTTTCAGCCAGTCCCCAGGGATGAGAAGGAGCTAAAAATCCAAGCAGGATTTTTAGCTTCTTAGTGCAGAGGCAGCATGGTAATATAAGGAGTGTGGGGTGCTTCAGGGGGATGTGGGAGGCCCAGCATAGATCACACACAAGTGTCTCTCCAACCAATGGGCTGAAAATCCTGCTTGGGTTTTGGCAGGTAGGATTTTCAGCTCCTAAGAGGACAGATCCTCATGCACAGCCTATGGCAGACCTCCCAGTGTCCCCGTCCCCCACCGAGGCACTCCATACTCCCTACCTGGGACTCCATCCTCTTAATGAATGAGACTTCTCAACAACTACAATTGGACTGCAAGATTGCAGTCATTGAGCAAAGCAGTCATTTGACATCTCACTTAATGACCACTTTGCTCAATAACTCAAGACTCTGGTCCCAATTGTTGCCGTAAGACTTCCTGCTCTGAGAGCCATAAATCTGCTTCATTCCCTTTTCAAACAATCTAAGTGGAGCAAACTAACTCATGGGAACAAATACCAGTTTAACCGAGTGCTGTGTAAATCATTTTTAACTTCTCAAAAATCTTCTTGTCCTTAACACCAGCCACTGAGTTTCATTTTCGTGGGGTATGTAAGAAAACCCTCTCTATATCCACATTTTTATAATATGCGGATGCTTTATGAAGCCACCTGGTTTCATATTAACTCTGAGACATATAACACTAAAAATAGATAAGAACAACAACCACTGGAAAAAATAACAAGTGTACTAGCATGAGCAAAATAATACTCTGTTACACAAACATTCCACCATGGGGCCCACCTTAATCAAAGGGCTGGAGGAAAAGCCACATTTTCCAACTCTACAATATTATTTCTGAGGAATGTGAGTACACAATAATTCATAATGTTGTATTCTGTCTTGAGAGACAAAGAATCACTACACTAAATTTCCACCTTTACAACTGAACTCTCAAAATTCCATTGGCTGTTGAAGGCTGGAATTTCTGGGATAGTTACAACACATCTGGAGAGTCCAGATTGGAAAGTTGCTTTAGACAAAGACAGGCATTGCAGGTGTTGACCAGGCTGAGTCTGAGGGAGGGGGGTCAAATGTGTCATCAGTCTCAAGTCCTTTCAAGTCCATGAGGTCTACGTCCAGCCCACTTTGAATTCCATTGACTCTTATCTGTGACCAATTTGCTTTGATTGTTAGTAGTTCAGAGTCTTGTAGAGAGTTTTAGCTAACAATAAACCTATGTATTCATTTGAACTGCCTGGGCTCTTGATTTCCTGCCTCGACAGGTATCTTTACTGCATCAAACTTTGTTGTCCCCCCCCCCATACTAAACAAACTCTTGCCTTGAGCTTCCAGATGTGAATGATGCATACCTTCTTCATCCACAGCAAGCACAGTGGCACCTCTGCTCAGCAGAGCCTGGACAACAGAGGCCAATCCGTTTCGAGCTGCAATATGGAGTGGCCTATGTGCAGTGGGAAGAGAAAGGATGGTTGTGCTATTGGCCAAATTCAAGAGGACAACTCGTGCACCCCAAGCTCACTTCACTGCTCTCCTCCTTGCAAAGAGATACATTTAATATTTACTTGGATTTGCACATCCCACTGCCATTGCACTAACAGGACCTTCTCCACAGCTCACTTTCATGTGCCCTCAAAAATATATACACCATATCATTATTATAACCATCATCATCCTTTTAGCCATTGTCCATCCACTGCAGGATGAAAGCCTCTTCTGCATGTTTCCAACCTATACAGTCCTGAGCTTTCTTTTGCCAATAGGGCCCGCAGTACTTGCTGATGTCATCGATCCATCTTGTTTTAGGTCTCTTTCGTGGCCGTATACCATGTAGCAACCATAAAATTTGGCACTGGAAGGATTTGTGAAGGGAAAAAATGGTTCAGAAAAAAACTAAGTGTACCTTAGGGCTCAATGTACAGCTGCCCTCAGCCTGCTCTACATGTATGGAGCTTCGCTGAAACTCTTGTCAGGCTAAGGATCGAGGTGTGAGCGACCCAGAGTTGTTTAAGACGGGTGGCCATGCAAATCTTTTTAAATAAATAGAAACAAGTAAGTAAGTTTCTAACCTACTCCCATCCTGCTGTTTGTGAGGGTGGTGTGAGAATGCAAACGAATGGGACACGTGACTTGGGAAACACTTCTGGTTCTTGGAAGACATGGGGAAGGCAAGGAGGTTTCTGAAGGATTGCAAGAATGGGAAGCACAACTTGGAGAATGGTGTCAGGCAGCAAAGGGCAGTGGGATGATGCCTGAGCTGGCAGCAGTAGGGCTGGGACTGAAGAAGAGGCCTGGGGATGGGAGCAGCTGGCTGAGACTGCTGAAAGCCCCAGGCCTCTACTTCACTCCCAGCCCTCCTGCTGCTGAGTGTCACTGTGCATGGTGACCAAAAGAGCATTGTGACACACAATGCTCTTTTGGTGGTTTGTGGGCGTTCCCTCCATCTTTTAACTTGTTTTTTTTTTCAACTCTGTTCTTATTTTGTTCTTCACTCTGCTTTTGCTTTTAACAATGTCTCTTTCATATGGTTTTATGACTTGTATCTGTAAACTGCCCAAACTCATATGGAAAGTGAAATGGGCAATGACTAAATTTGATGAATAAATAAAACAGTTTGGGAGGGAAGATAAAAATGCCCTGCATTTTGAAGTATGGGTGGGCTTCCAAATATCTACACTTTGATTATGTGAATGTGCGCTGCAACGTCTGACTTTGGGCACAGGTCCTAAGTCCACTTTTTCAGCCCCATGGTAATTTCAAATAGTTGCTGAATGAAGGTTGCAAGTCAAGGATTACTTGTATGCTAGAGGGATCCTGCAGTTGTGGGTCCAACATCCCTACTACAGATAATACAACTGGCATTTAATCATAGGAGTAGCAACATTTTGTCTTTTCTCCAGATATTATCTGTTAATGCAGAGACAAAAGTGGAAATAATTTACCCTGCACCTCCATTCTCATTTAATTAGGCCTCTGTGACATAATCCAACTTTACAATTTCATCTAGAAGCATTTTCCTTCACCATCCTGCATTAAGCAGCAAGACTCTGCACTGGATTAAGTCTATTAAACAGAATTTTCAATATGAGCAATTACTTCAGAGATACTTTTCCAAAGTGTTAAATCTCAGAATCAAAAGTATCCTATGTGTCTGCCAAGACATGTAAAGCTTTGAAAGATTGTTTAGATTCCTGTTCATTCGTGCCGTTAGATTTTGGAAGCTTAAGTTTAAACACTTAAGAGAAAGAGATTTGCGATAAACTGAGGAACAAGAACAATTACGGTATAATATGTAATAATAATCCTAAAAACTCCCCCCCTCGCCCCAGATATAAACTTGGCTATCAACTCAAAAGGAAGAAAAAATTGCTGCCCATCAGAGTAAGTAATAGTGGGTTACTTATTCAAACTTAAACTGAAGCAACTTCTTATGCAAAGCCACGTTTCGGTAGGAAATATTGAAAACATTTAATCTTCCCATAAATAAGGTAGTAAAAGTCTTTTTTTTTTTTTGCTTCATTTTCAGGATTCAGTGACATCTCATAGTAAATAGGGGCTTCTAAATGTACTTTTTTTTTTTGTATTTTGACCTATGAAATCAACCTCTAATAAAATCTTTAAGCTAAACATAATCAAAATGTCTTCCCAAATGCAAAAAAGGTTTTCTTCCCACATCAGAATCAGCTAAGAAGATGCTTTTCCTGACTCGTTTTTAATAATATTTGGTAGGACACAAAGTGAAGGAAAGAAACCTGCTAGTTTCCATAGGCTGTGTGAGCACTTACATCTGTAGAGCACTGTTTGTTGCATTGATAAGGCCAAGGTCTTGGGTTTCCCCCAGAATCAACAAGGCACACTTTTCATGACCCTGGAAAGAAAAGATAAAAGAAGTCTGAAATTGCACTCAGTTCTGCAATTTAATTCTGATAAGGAATATGACACGGATTTCTTATTGTGGCCTTTTCATGCAAGTAAGCATATGTGCTTTACCACAATGGGCTACAATAAAGTAAGCCTGGATATAAAGGATAGAATTAACATGGAACAGAAACAGGAATACATTAAGCCCCAGTAGGAAAATTCTAAACTTTAAGCAATGGTTTGAGGAGAGGGGGTTAAAGTATGACAAAGGAGCTGGAAAATATTGTATGCTGATGGGTTGTTTCTATTTGAAATTATGCTGCACTGTCTCCTAGTGGGAGAAAATGAAGATTACATTTGCTCTAATAGTGTGAGTTCAGCAACAAAACAGGAAACCAACAATACTCCCCATCTACCAGTGTCACCAAAAGGGTTTTTCTCAAGGATTTAGGATTCACTGGGCAGATTTCTGGCCTTCAGTTATCATTCCATTACAACCATAAAAATCATTCCCAGGTAACTTTTCTGAAAGGATGGAAACCTTACATGGAATTTTTGCTGAAAGAAGGAACATAAATGATTTATGGCTTTGAAGATTTTTAAAAAATATGAATTAAATGAGGGGGTGATGAGACTTGTATAAGATAAAATCTAAGAGAAAGGGGGATTGTAAATTTGTAATTATATACTGAAAAGATCAGAAGTCATAATTTTAGGTAGTTTCATTTTTTTTCTTTCATTCATGCATTCATATATTCATTCATTCAGAAATGGTAGGACTACAGATGGCTTTGCAAAAACCAGAGCTCATAACCACAGCAATGAATGAAGAGCCAGTGAGTAGACTAGTTCTTCAAATTTCTCTGCACAAAGAGAGATCACCCAAAAATACTTCAGCAATTGCTCCTTGCAAGGAGACTACAGCCTCTAGTGGGTTTTAAGCACTGGGAAACAAGGGAATAGTGATCTTGCTGAAACCTTGGACGGCAGCTTTAAAAGGACATTAAGTTTCTTTTCTAATCATATTTAGAAATAGCTTATTAACTATCTTTCAGGTATTAGAAACCTTTGGAGAGAGAAGTCTGAAAATACTGGATGAGTGTCAATCCTTAAATTAATACTGGATGAGTATCAATCCTTAATTTAAAAAAACTACAAACTTAACAACTTAAAAAAAAATAAAGAGCAAAAAGTTAATTAAGACTGATTTTAGAAAGTTATAAATGGTTCCAGGTATATTTGAAATAAGATTTTGGAATTACTTATGAAGAATTCTTTCCATAGGAAAGTCGAATTGTTTTAAAAACATAACAAGGTAAGCTTTTAAAAACTAAATATTTCAATTAAAGGATAAGAATACATAAACTTGACTAATAGCTACAGAAAGGTGCAAAATATTCTAACATTGGAAATATTGAAGGGCATTTTTGAAAGGTGCAGTCAGAAGTTAATAGTAACAATGTCAACAGCAATATCTGTCTCTAGGGATAGACTGTGTCTAAAGGATATTATGGAAGAGGAATAAGTTTTACCTCACAAAACAGAATGAGCTGAATGTGGATTTACAATGACAGGTTACCAGAGTGACATGGAAAAAGACATTACACTGGACATACAGAAGAAATGTGTTGTTTTAGTAGTTAAAAGGGACATACAAACAATAAAATAAGAGAGTAAGTTCCATGGCATTATCTGAATGGATTAAAGATTAAGAGTGTTAGAAGTAAAAGAAATGAATATAAAGTTGATTTATTTGATCAAGGTTAAATAATTTATTTAACCTTGTTATTTTTGGTAATCCTTAATGGACTTTTGCTGACACCAGGTCTGAAATTACAATGCTTTATATGGATTTATTTATAAAGAAATGGGGCATGGCAAAAAAGAGATTATTTGTTGTGATTTAAAAGAAGGTCAAAAGTTACTAAAATTGTTTGCACTTGTGATGAAGGTTGGTAGACACTTCTTTTCTATTTCTTTACTATCTTCTTTTCTTTACATCTTTTTTTTCTTTGCATGTTTTATTTTTTCTGTGTTTATACTTTTCTTTTTCTTGCATTAGTTTTTATTATTGCAATTAAAATTAATTGAAAAAAGTCATTATATTTTATAAACTACCTTTCTCCCTCCCTCCTTCTTTCCTTGTCTTTTACTCTATGTAAATTATTAATAAACCTTTAAAAAACATTGCCATATATATCTAGTGAGCCACTTTCTTCTTCCCAATAAAAATCAAATCACATAAACTCATTATTTGGAAATAAGATCATTTAATCACATCTAGCATCACCTGCATCATAATCTTCCAATATTACATGTTAAAACTCTACAGAAGATACTCAAAAAAAATCAATTTTACAAGTCCCACTTTTGGACATTGTACCTTACTGCAGGCCAGGTGAAGAGCTGTGTTCTTGTTGACATCTAGCACAGTTAGATCTGCTTTTGCTCTGTACAGCAGGAACTCTGAAAATGTGTGGAAATGAAACATGAAAGATTGTGCCTATATATATTTAAAAGATTCTTATAAGCCATTCACCCCAAAGTCATAGAAGCCAATTTCCAACATTAAAATGGCAAATGAGAAAAATAAAAAAGCAGGGCAGCTTAATCAAAAAATCAATACAGATAACTTCTATACCACTAGACTGATGTCCCCATCTTCTTCTGAAATAATTTGGCTTTTGCCAGAAGGGGAATCATATTGGAGAAGACATTTCAAAGTTCCAGCATCAAGGCAGAAAGGTCAACCAGAAAGGAAAGGAACTGAAGTTAAACTCTGTATCTCAATATACAGAGAGTCAATGCACTGGCTTGTGACATTTCTTTTTGCTCTTATCTTTTTATGGGACAATACACTTCACCCTCAAATAACATTAAACCATTCCACAGTTATAACCTTTACATGTTACAAAATATGATGGAGGAAGGCATCATAATGGTTGTCTCAGAGATGCTTTTTCAAAAGGCAACTGGACTATGTTTTTTCCCTTGAGGAACAAGAAGTTTTGCTTCTCATCCAAGAAGCTTCATCACTTCTGGATGAAGACATAGTCTAGTTGCTTTTTGAAAAGTGCCTTTGAGGCAACAATGACAGGGATGACTGAGAATCTCCACAGACCTTCATAATAGTTGTGTGCTTGAAACCCGTTTGCAAATGATTTGCATAATTAGGCCACTCCAAAATTACAAAGAGATAGTTTAAGAGATTTCCTAAGAAAAACTAGGAGTGGACTTTAAGCAGCAGTTAGCTCCTCTGTTCTCAACTGCTTCTCTAGGTTGGAAAGAATCAGGCACTCAAATAACCAGAGATCCTTCAGCTGACCTTCTTGCTTCCCCCTGCAAGCCAAAGTCCAGATGCCTTTTGAAAAAGCACCTTTGGGACAATTAGTCAAATGTATTATCAGAAATGAGCTTAGCAGGAAACTGAACCAGACAGTATCGGATCTATGCTGAACCAAGAGACGACTTCAGAGATACATACCTAGTATTTTTATGGATTCTCTCTTACGCTGATTTCAGAGAAAAGGCATGATGAGATGATTGAAAAAAGAGAGAGAAAAAAAGTATAAATACAGAAGATGCACCACTTACCAACTGCTGCTGTCTGGCCATTTTCAGCAGCCATCATAAGAGGGGTCCTCCCCAGTTGGTCAGTTTCATCTACCTCAGCCTGGTGTTGCAAAAGCAATTGTAAACCATGGATGTTGTCTGCAAAGGCAGCAGCGTGAAGGGGGGTCCTTGGAAGAAGAGGAAAGATGGACTTGACATGCTTTCAAAAAGAACTCTTATTTTTTTAGATGCACTATTGGTAAATTACACAGCATTGTTTTCATTTTTTTAATTTTTATTCTACATACTTCATTTATTTATTTTGGTATTTTAAAGACACATACACATTCCTACAATGTATTCTGGTATCATTCAATTTCTTTAGAAGCTCAGTGGTTTCTCACTGGATGACTGAAAGCAAACATTGTGTGTATCTTCTATCTCTTGCCCAGTAGTGCATAGCAAAACCCAAATTAAAACTCATTCTTAATTGCCACACCTTAATGAAACTTAATTGAATATTGATTAAAGAGGTAGAAAATAGGAATAAATGGCATAAATTTGTTTACTATATATTACCACATTGTCATTTGTAGCAAACACATATTTCCTATAATAAATATACACAGAGACACACATCTTAAGAAACTGATGGTAAACTTGAATGTAGGTCCCTTGTACAACAATTAATGGCAATAGGGTTTTTTTAGCACTATTTGAAAGTGCAAGACGACCAGGGTTGGCAAATGAAATGCTTGCCAGACTCCCAATAATTAGCTGACTTTCAACTTGTGAGATGTCAGTAAATCAAGGAAGTGTAAAGGCAATCACACAGGATTTTGTGAGCAGGTCCAAGCCTCGAAAAAGTTAGCGATCCTTGCCACTCACATATAAGGATTCTAGAGCATATCAGATCAAAATCCATTTGTTTAGCATTTGATAAACACAATGGCAATTCAGATTTAAGCTGTCTTGAATCTCATATCATACGACTTCATGGAATAGAGTCTGGGTTTTTTACACTATGTTAAGACAAAAACTACAGGAGTTAAGTCACCAAAATCCATTCTGCTGAATTTCTTTAGTCTCTGTAGTACAGGGGTCGGCAACCTTAAACACTCAAAGAGCCATTGGAACCCGTTTCCCACAGAAAAGAAAACACCAGAAGCTACAAAACCCTTCCTGTGCCTGACTATTTCCTGAGAGGCCACAAAACTAGCATATGTAGTTGAATTATACATTCTATTTTCTTCTGAAATTTTTTTTCTCTTGGATTTACCCATGGTTGGCCTACCGGGAGTTGAAAAGCTCAATAAATTGTGTGCTGGCAGGTGTCACACACATTGGTGGCTGTGACACATACTTTGAGTGACAGGTAGCCTCAGCAGAGGGATGAAAGAGCCACATGCGGCTCCAGAGCCGCGGGTTGCTGACCCCTGCTGTAGTGTATCTTGAAGGGATACCTCCCATTCAATTGATGGTCCGACCAATGATACGGAGTAATATAACTAGTGCGTCCACCTCAAGAACAGGAAGACACAATTCACTCACCTTCCTTTGGCATCTCTGCTATTAACAATCTTGGCACCCAATGCTTCAACAAGCATCTCAGCGGTGCCATCCTGGTTGTTAATTCTGGAGAAGAAAGAAAGTGTGAGAAGCAAGCAAGCAAGCATCGGTGGATTTTATTTATTTCAGAGTGACGAAAAAAGTACAACGGCATTTCAAGACCTCTCTACTGAATCTGGGTTTCAGAGGTCCGAAAACAGACAGGGAAAATTCCCATCAGTCAAAATGCTCCAAATTTTGAACAATTCCTTTAAGGAAACACCCTATCAATTTTAATGACTTGTTATCTACTTCCTTTTTGGGAGGAAAAAAATAAGTAAAAGCTAAGGAGTAAGCCACCAGAGGGATCTGCTATTCGGTCCTTGTTGAATTTGTAGGTTTGTAGGGAAGAAAACAATGCCACTGTTTTGTTAGTGATGTCAAATAAGCATTCCACAGCTAAGTTGTAGGTTCCAAAATATAGGTAGTCCTCAACTTATGACCTCATTAAGGATCAGAATTTCCATTGCTATTGAAGGCAGCTGTTATATGAGTCATACTTAAGTTTTACAGTCTATTTTCTGCCACAGTTGTTATCACTGCAATTACTAAGTGAATGAATCATGCAATTGTTAAGGGAACCTGGCTTCCCCCAATTACGTTGCTTATGGGGAAGCCAGCTGGGAAGGTTGCAAATGGCAATTACATGACCCCGGGATAAGTGAATGGTTGTAAGTCAAATACAGGCAGTTCTCAACTTACATCATTTCATTTAGTGACTGTTTGAAGTTACAAGGGTACTGAAAAAAGTGATTTATGACGGTTTTTCACACTTACGACTCTTTCAACATCCTCATGATCACATGATCAAAATTCAGATGCTTGGCAACTGGTTCATATTTATGATGGTTGCAGTGTCCCGTGGGTTATGTGACCCCCTTTTGTGACCTTCTGACAAGCAAAGGCTACGGGGAATCCAGTTTCACTTAACAGCCATGTTACTAACTTAACAACTGCAGTGATCCACTTATCAACTGTGGCAAGAAAGGTAGTAAAATGGGGCAAAATTTGCTTAACCACTGTCTCACTTAACAACAAACATTTTGGCTCAATTGTGGTCGTAAGTCAAGAACTTACGGACCTGTGCTGTGTGTATTTTTTCCTGATATTGAGTCCCCAGATATTATTGGGCTAAAATTTCCAGCTTCTGGCTATGCTAGTTACTGGAGTAGATTGGAACTGCAGCCAACAGCATATGGAGACAGGCAAGAAATCACTTAACAGGCAAGAAATCACTTATTTCCTAGAAAGCAAAGTGGTAAATTGTTCCCTAATCCTTTTTGTTTTCTTTTTTGGGCAAGTGTATTTCTTGCGATAGGTCTAGGCTGCATGTAATAGCTAATTTTATTTTATTACTTTTTTAAAGACTTCCGGTGTAGTCCATTTGAGGCCCAGAAGTACTCATGGAAAAGAGAGCTAATATTCGAACCTGGCATTTTGCTTGGAAGAATTCATTCTGTTATCTGTAATTTTATAAAATCTTAAAAATGTAAAAGTCAAGTGAGGTATCAAGAGAGGTTTACACATATACCGGCCTAAGGGTAATCCAAAGCAGGAATGCAGTTTTGAGCGACACTTTCAAACTCTACTTGAAAAGCACAATCCATATCTCATTTTGCTTAGAATGGCTTATCCTAATGCATTTGCAAAAAAAACACACCCTTCATCTCCAGGGTCTACCAAGACTTACACTGCACAGTGCAATGGAGTAAAGGGGTTTCCTTCTAGGTATGCAAATGGATTGTGTTCAAGTAACAATTCAAGACAATCTTCATGCCCTGGAAAGAGAGAAGAGAATTTATTAGATCATATAACCCCATGGCATTTTTATAGGCAAAATCAAGGATTTCTATGTATCAGCCTTCAGATGTACAGGCAGCTTTAACACAAGCTGAAATTGGAAGTTAATAGCCACACTTTTTTGAATCTTGATTTAAATGAGCCACTCTGTAACAAAGGCAGTGTTTATATATCATAACAGGAAAAATGGCTGAATGAATTCAAGTTTGAATACAAGACACGCACCCAAACACACAGACTCTTTCCTGAAGCACTTTTTCTTCTTCCATGTAAGCATTACAATAATCAGGAACCTGACACGTCAACACCATCCAATTCAGAATTATAGGGAAGTGCTTCTAAACGGCCAGGTAGGATTAGAAGTCAGATTTTAATTGAAGCTTAGAGTTGATTTATGAGTCCTGGCTTGTTTGCAAGCATTTGGCCATACCTGCGGGTTTAGTTAAACTACACTGAAATGCAGATATCAATATTGTTGGGTTTGTTCACATAGCGTAGAATGGGAGTCAGCTGCATGCCTTTTTCCCCCCACTTTCTATATTAGGGCAAAATTTCTGCTCTAACATGATATACAAATCCTGACAAAAGTTCAGTAAGGTAAGATACCTTTCAGAACAGTACTCCAGAGCAAGAATTTTTTTCCTAACTGAAGTAAGGAAATACAAATTAATCAAAATCAATACATGAATGCAAAAAAAATAAAATAATGCAACTTCTATTATTCCCTCACAAGAATGTTAAGTTTTCAAAGAATCCACAGAGCTTCCGGAGATGTTTATCAGACAATCCACAATGAGAAATCAGTGATAGCAGATATGCTTGCCAGAAAGACAATTATAGCAATAGCACTGTATTTATATACCGCCTATCAGAGCTTGCAACCCTCTCTAAGCGGTTTACAATGTCAGCAT
>JANHJO010007220.1:182425-199164 GCA_032468235.1 Pseudoxyrhopus heterurus | reverse complement strand
GGACAGGAAGGCCTGGAGGAGTGTTGTCCATGGGGTCGCGATGGGTCGGACACGACTTCGCAACTAACAACAACAATTTATTTTGTGTAAAATTTATATGTCATGAGTTCATTTCCAAACAGAAATGTAGAAAGACATGAAAAAGAAAAAAGCCAAAGGATTACACCCATTCAAAATGCACTAGGGAAAAACAGCACACAATATGAAAAAAAAGTTCCACACTCAGGAGGAGGAGGGAGGAGGAGGAGGAGGAGGAGCTATCCATTTAATCGTGTCCAATTCTCAGCAATTCTATGGATTAGTTCTCAACAAATTGTTCTATCTTTTATAGCTTCTTTCAGATGATCCATGCCCTTGTTTGTGTCAGCTTTGATGGTGTCTAATCATCACGTTTTCAGGCAGACTGATTTCCTTTTACCACTGACCATTACAAGCAGAACAGTTGGAACAAGTCAATTTTGTTCCTGTCCAGTTTTACATGATCCAACATTTTAAACCAAAGATAGCTGTGGGAGATATGATAGTATGAACTAATCTGCATTTACTGGCCAGGCTGAGGTCCTTGCTTTCCCATACAAGATTCATGCTGTGCGACCAGTGCAATTCAATGATTTATTTCTGCACTGCCTTTACTGCTTTGATCAATTTATGATCCCATGAAAGTGAATTCTTGCATGCATTCAATGTCTTCACCATCAGTTGTTATTCTGACATTTTCATTCTTCACAGTGGTCATGAACCTGTTCTTTTTGATGTTCAGGAAAAGGCCAAATTTCTCATTTTCTTCTTTAATCCTTTGAATCAGATCTTTCAGGCCTTCTTTGGTTTCTGAGAGGACAGTTGTATCATCAGCATATCAAAGATTCTTGTTGTTGCTTCCTCTTTTGTATATAATAACATTTAAATAAATATTAGTTTAGACAACCAGCAAGAAATCAACCAGTTTATTTTTAATGTTCCAGGCAAATTTACTTGGGTATATATTATTTTGGCATACCTATTAAATGTGCCTCTGAATTTGTTGTATTTTTCTACATTTATCACAAATTATTAACTACCTTTACATTCTTAAATATGTATTACTTTCTTTTTTTAAAAGAACAATTATGTTTTCATTGGAATTAAAATCAGTTTTGGACATGGACTCTTCATGAGGAAAATTACCAACATTAATGATCATTTCTACCTATCCTATTAGTCATCTCTGTAAATTGTCATATGCCTTTACAGGATAGAATTTATTTAGTGTGTACACTCAGCAAAGGCATACAACAATCAAAGCAGGCTTTTCACCCTTTCATCTTGCTTATATTGTGATTGTAAACTTCAAAGGTCTATATTAGCTGCAACAACTTATACAGGGAATAGAACTGTGCACTCAGAGTGCTACTCAGAATACTTGTAGGAAGTCTTTTGATGCAGAAAGGCCAACTCAATGGTCTTATTCATGCTATATACAAATAATGTGCACAGAGATGGACAAATCTGCTCAATCTTTCTGTGCTATTCTTACATGTATTTTCATTTCTTTCCTCATCAGTTTCTGAATTTTTAAACTATATATTTTAAATCATGCACATAAATTTTCATATGCTTGAAAATGGTATGCAGTTTTGCACAAAGCTTTTATTTCTGTGCATATATTTGTGCTTGAGAGAAGGGGAGGCATAACGCCTTGTAAAAAATCAAAGCTCAGAATATTTATGTCCCAGTGTACATGTAAATTGTGGAAGTGTAATTAGTCAATTAGTATTAGAATTTGACCTATATAAATATCTCAAAATGTACTAAAACCAACACCTAAAAATATCAGTATATATAACAAAATACATTAATATGCTTGGCACTTTTCAGAATTTCCAAACAAAACTAGGAAGCTCTTTGTCCCTAAGGAAGTTATAATCCCAAATATGTGCCATCAGCTGCCTTTAGTAAAGTTACAAATATCTCCATAAAATTGTTGAACATCCATAGTTTTATCCATCAGAGCTGCAACCCTCATGTCATATTATAGCAATTAACTTTGCCCAGTGTTGTAGCAGTGATTTAATCGGATAGATCTTATTATAGTCTCTCTCTGGCAGAAGAAAATAGCGAAGGAAGGTATGCATGAATCTCTACATTCTTACCACTGTATGAAGCCCAGTGCATTGGTGAATAGCCACTATAGTCCACTACAGAGTCCAGAGGGTCAGTAGAGAGCGCTGCCTGCAGCAAGGTCCTCAGGATTTCAGAATGCCCACACACCGAGGCAAAATGGATCGGGGTCCGGCCCTTGAAATCCCGACACAATACAAAGGCATCATGGTCCAGCAGTGCTGCAAGGCAGTCTTCACAGCCAGTAACAGCCTACAAAAAAGGACAGCAAGCAATGAAACAAGTGGAAATAAGACGTGCAAAGTAGGCCCTCGAAATATTTTATTCAATAATAAGTCCGAGTTGTTGGATTAATCATTCGGTTCTATCCGAATCTTGGCGACTTTATAGGTAAGTGCTGTCCATGCTACCCTGTCAAGCACGGCTTCTTTCAGTCATTGGAAATTCACGTTTTGATGATATCAAGCTAGCAAGCTCTTTGCTTGCTCCTTCTTCTTGTTCCACTAACCATTCCTAGCGCCATTAACTTCTCCAATGAATTTGCACTCATGACATGGTCAAAGTAAATCAGTCTTGTAAACCAAGTACCTTGTAATAACAACAATAAATCTTGCACTATAAACAATAGAAACTTTTATTTTCGCATTAAAACTGATGCTGCTCAACTAGCATTTCCTTTGCCTAAATATTCCTTTCCAGCACAAGCGTGTTTACAATATTTATACAGGCAGTCCTTGCTTAACAACCTAAACTGGGACTGGCAACTCCACCACTAAGCGAAGCAATAGCTAAGTAGGAAATCACATGACCGCAACTGTTGCTTTCTGGCAGGAAGGAGACAAGGTTACTCTTGTTGTTTCACACGTTTGATGCTTGTTTGCTTCTAACCACCAACACCACCCCGCCCTTTGGAATGCCTGCTTACAGCCTTTTTTACACATCAAAAGCAATGCGATTTGTGACACAGCTGAAGCTGGGAGCCATGGATGCAGTATGCAATCCACTCATGCTCTTGAAATCCCTTTTGCTCCAAGCTCTTTGTTTGCGAGAAAGGGGAGGCAAAAAAAAGCAAGCAATTTTGGTAGACCGTCTCTCCTTTGCCTGACCCTTTTTTTGCTGCCAGTGCGATTGCACTGCTTTTGATGGGTAGGAGTTTACTCTCTTGAAATCTGTTTCAAGAAGAGATTTGTCTCCAATCTCTCTGCTCTGCAAGAAGGAATAAAGGGAAAAAAACCCACACAGGTCAGACCCAGGACAACCTGTACTGATGAATGATCTGTGAAGTTGTTGTTTTTTTCCAGCAATGTTGTAACTTTGGTCACAGAACGAATGGTTGGGAAATGAGAAATACCTGTACAGTACACCAAATTCCAAGCACACTTTCTGGAATCAACGGCAAGTGTAACAATTCAAAGATGAGGGACAGACAACGTACTCACTATGCTCCAATTGGCTTAAAGTGTGAAACACTTAAATGTCTAATTTTCCACATCCAAAACTACAAGGCTATTTCAGGATCTTGTTCAATCAATTCAATATAGAGCTAATCCTCCACTTACCCCCCGGTGCAGTGCAGTCCTGCCTCTTCTGTCCGCTGCATCCACTGTGGATCCCTTCTCTAGTAAGAGATGGACACAATCTACATGGCCATTCATGATTGCCAACATCAATGGGGTCCTGTGAGAAAAGCAAGAATAGGCCAGGCACCTATTGATTTACTAAGTTGGCTCATCCCTAATTTAGAAAACAAGCTCTATCTTTATGAAGGGCAGAATGGACCGAGAGTACCCCAGTTGTTAAAATAAGAGGGAAACTCAAAAATAAAAAGTCTTTAATTCCAAGAAGTTTCTACAAAACGATTACAGTTTCATTAATCTGTTATATTACTTTTGAGGGCTGAAAAATGAGGTTATGGTTATATTTAAAAAAATATACAGTATCTGAAAACATCATGCCAGGGTGTAATTCAGAAAGTGAGTGGCAATAGGACTAAACTAAATTTGAATTCATATATTTAATTCTGATTAAAATGTAATGAAGTACTATTGTTATGGTTACTCTCCTATTTTTAGTAGTCACACTAAAATTATAACAATTCTACAAACTTAGATCGAGGATTCTTATTCAAGATGTCACATAGAAAATCAAGGTCAGAAAGAGCACTTCTCGTTGCTATTGCTGATTTTAGAAAAGAAGAAAAAGAAGCAGGAATGGAAAAGCCATTTGGGTGGAATATACTGAAAAAGCTTCTAGCTGTAACTTTGCACTAAAAAAATGCTTATTTCAGTGCATCTTCGTCTATAGAAACAAGTTGGGTTCTCAGTTCTAGGGATTTTTTTTCATTATAGATAGCAAGTAGAAGGAAAAAGTTTTGCATTAAAAACGATGATTAGCAGAACAAACCAACCACAAAACTAAAAAAACAACAACACCTGCACATATTTAAATTCATTAGGACACCTCCTTGTGGATCAAACAGAGAGACATGGCTTAAGATTACCTCTATCATCTGCTCATATTATTTTCATTGAAATTTATTCTTCCCTGAGATTTTCAGAAAGCTAAATATTCCCTTCGGCCATTATTTTAGTACACTTCTTGTGCTCCAATACATTTAGTTTCGTACCCTGTACCCTCCCTTGAATCTTTTTGAAAGGTTGTAAAAACTGAGTTTTCAGGCTTAACTTCTGCTATTTGGAATTAGGCTTGGGGCCAGGTTTGTACAGAGCTACTTTTGGGGTTTTAATGATGTTCTATTTGTAATTATATTTTAAATGGCTAGGAATCAAATCTGATCATGACGGTTTCTAAGTAAGTAAAAAAGGAAGATTTTAATTTATTCAGAATATTTGTATGCCACCTGCTCCTTAAGAGAAATACACTTTAAAATAGATTTTGTGAAAATGATTAAAACGGCAAAATAGGACATTTGAAAATAATTAGAGAATAAAACTCACTAAAACTATTATTATTAAAAGACCTAAATAAATAAATTTAAGCTTTATTTAAGCAAATAAGTTTAATAATAAATTAACTGTAAAATGGAGAAGTCTATCTTCAACTCTGCTAGGTTTTTGCCACAGCATTTGGGTCCAATCATGGGAATAGAAATATATATTCTAGAGATCTGATGTCCCTATGGGAGGTTGCACAAAAGTTGCCTGTTGGTGATCACAGAGCGTTGAGCAGGCTGTATAACAGGGGTGTCAAATTCACGTCGTCAAGGCGGCGTCACGTGACACATCACGACTTTCCCCCTGCTTCGCTAAACTGGGCGTGGCCAACATGTGACACATCCGGCCCATGGGCCGGGAGTTTGACACCCCTGCTGTATAAGAAAAGGCTGCCATATCAGTTTTTTGTTCTTTGACCATATAAAACATACACCCTTGCAGAAACTTTGAATTAATTACTGGAAATAGTGAAATTGTTTGCAAGAGCCTTGAGTGGTGCAACAGTTAAGAACGCTGTAATTAAGTATTCAGCTCCCAGCTGCCCTCAATTTAGCAGTTCGAATTCCACCAGGCTCAAGGTCGACTCAGCCTTCCATCCTTACGAGGTAGGTAAAATGTGTACCCAGATTGTTGGGGGCAATATGCTGACATTGTAAACCGCTTACAGAGGGTTGCAAGCCCTGATAGGCAGTATATAAATACAGTGATATTGCTATATGGAGGCATCACTCACTACCTGTGCTCTGTATCCTGGGCCAGATGAAATTTCTTGGATAGCTTGAAAGGTTGCTCCATAAAAAGCATATCATAATAATGAACCACTGGGATTACATAAGCACATACATCACCAAAGTCACCTGTCTCCCCTCTAAAGAAAGGGCATTTACTGGCAGAAGTATTTTTCAAAATCTTCTCCTTTTCACCGATGCTACTCGACTCCCCAACTTCAATGCTGGATCTAGAAAGACTTGCCAACTGCAAATCAGATCTTTAAGGGGAAATGTATTTCAGGAGTTTCTCCACAGCGTAGAAGCTCACTCCCAAATGAGTAAGAAAACTCTCTTCTCTGTATTGGGGTTCAAGCTGGCTCTCCAGCCTTTTATTGTCCAGAGACATTCAGAGCCCAGCTGGCAGTACATGCAGCCCTGCTTCGGATTTGTACAGTAAAGTGGAATTTGTAAGGAACAAGCCCATTCCTGCTTGCCACTGGAATGACTTATAGGCTACATACATACATAGCTGGAGACTTACTGTCCATGGATGTCCATGACATCAGTGATGTCGACTCTCTCCCCACTGTCAATGAGAAGATGTAGGGAATCTGTGTTCCCATAGGCAGCTGTAAGAAATAAAATGAGAATATAATGACCAGGATTTCCTGTTTTGTAATAATTGTCATTTCTTTAAAGACCCAGTGGACATCCCTAAGTCTGTTTTGCAAGAGCAACCAAGAGAAAGAATCCCTGTCAGCCCCCGCATCCATCTTGAATCAGATTTGGGGCTGCCACAAGGGAGGATGAGTAACCGTGGGAATGAGAGTAAAGTGAGAAGGGAGGATAGCCACCACAACATCCTTTCGCCAGAGCGCAAGGCCGAGTCACTGGAGTTTGGAGGGGAGTGATAGGACTTGGCGGTCAGAGTTGAGGTGGATTGGAGAATGTGACTTGAGGGTCATCAGTAAGGGGGTTGGATGTAAGTTTAATATAGCGGGGGAAACACGGGATTTCAGATTCGGGTTTTTCCCCAGATGTGCCAATATGACTTCTCTAATAAATTCTTACTTGGATGGACTTTCTCTCTGAGGGCTGAATTGGGATGGAGAGTTTAGCTGGAACACTGACAATCCCAGCATCTCAACAGGAAATAAGACATGCTCATACCAGCAGCATGGAGGGGTGTCCACTTCTTCTTTTTCTCCTTCACAAGAGCAGAAGCACCATGGCTGGTGAGCACCTCCACACATTCCGTAGAGCCCCTCTCCGTGGCAAGATACAAAGCCGTCCGCCCTTTGTGGTCCCGCACATCCAGGTTCACCAGGGTTTCGGCAAGCGTCTTCAGGGCTTCACAGTGACCATTATAGGCCTGAAAGCACATCAACAGACAGACCGATTTAGAGAGGCTATAGATCAAGAGGGATTTAATGTAGTCGATGCAGACCTACCAGTTTAGGTCCACTTTCCTCACGGAAGCAAATGTAACATTGGCATTCAAATGGTAATTACTGTAATTAAATTTGTCCCAACTGCACCCAATATGGCTTTATAATAATAAGACTTACAGCTAAGTGCAAAGGGCTGACTGGAATGGTGCTTTCCACATCGTCCAGGCAGTTAAATGACATTTCCAGGAGCTGAAATGAAAAAGCTTGGAATCTAATTCCAATCATACAAATGCTTTCAACAATCTAGCTCTTGGAACCCTTGAGATTTATTTACTTAGCATATGGGAAGAACCTCTGGAAATAATGACTAGAGAACATATATCATATCCCTACTCTAGGAATTATATGTGTTCCCCAAAATGTAATTATTATTAAAATAATATGTATTAAGACAATGATGAGATAGGTTTTTAATTTAGGAGTGAGGTATAAAGTTTCTGACAACGATAAACTTGTTTCTAAGTACCTAAAATTTAATTCCTGATCATGAAAGCATTTTCCCAAGGTACTTCAGTAGCGCCTGATAAATATATTACTTTGCTGTATTTCTGAAGGCTTTTTAATATATAAAACATTACTCTGTAAAAAATAATAATTGTCTAAGAAAAAAATAAATACAAGTAGTTCTCAACTTGCAACAGTTCATTTAGTTCATTTCGAAATTACAATGGCATTGAAAAAAGTGACTTGTGACCACTTTTCACACTTACGACTGCTGCAGATTCCCCACGATTATGTGATCAACATTCAGATGCTTGGCAACTGGCATATATTTATGACGGTTGCAATGTCCTGGGGTCATGTGATCACCTTTTGCAACATTCTGACAAGCGAAGTCGTTGGGGAAGCCAGACTAACTTAATTGTGTTACTTACTTAACAACTGCACTGATTCGCTTAACAAATGTGGCGAGAAAGATCGTAAAATGGGACTGAACTCACTTAGCAAATGTCTCGCTTAGCAACAGGAGTTTTGGGTTCAATTGAGGGCATAAGTTGAGCACTACCTATATATTTTTCAAATCCTTTAATACACAAACTGCAGGAAGTGTTTTTCCATTGCAAGTATCCACGCTGGGGCTTACAAATGAAGATCTCTGGTGAACCAGATGTCCCTGAAGGGGTGGGGACAGCATTGTGGTAATGATCAGCAGCCAGAGGGCGAATTCTGGCCCACACTGTTCTTTCCAGATACAAAGGAGAGACATGAGATTGCCCACTTGCACTCCAGAATGCTGGAGGAACTAAACTTTGTGCGGTCAACTCGTGAGTTGAATGCTTAGGAATTGAGAGATTCCAACCTAGCTCATAGCTATGATGCAGCCTCTGTGGACACAACATTTGCACACAAACTTTCTAAAGCACTTTTGGATGTAATTAATTTATATCTAAAGAGAGATTTTCTGAATAAGAGGATAGAAGAATTCAACTTGGCGAGTCAACATTCTTTCTGGACCAAAAAAGGAAAAGAGTGGTTTTAAACATTTAAAACTGGTATAATGCCGTGTCAAATATACTCAAATATAATCAATCCAAAGGGAACTTTTATCAGTTTTGATGAGCGTATTAAAAAAAGTGGCTTAACAAGCATCTTATGAAGTACTAATAATGTTACTAATTTTATAGTGCTGGGAACAAGTAAAAAGAGAAAGTGTGTGTGTGTGTGTATACAAACAGTAAAATTAACAGTATAATAATGAAGAAATAGAAATGTATGCAGAAGTACATCTAAACATGAAAGACCAAAAAGAGCAATTAAATACATAGCAATGTACACATCTTTCTATTTAAAGCATAGATATACTTTATCTGGAAATTGGGAAAAAAGGAGTCTATTCTCCAGAGGTTCAAGTTCCGGACCTAAACCAGCATTAAGACGCCACTTGTGTGGAGACTAACTGGATTTATTCAACCGGACTCTGGCATGCAATGAGTTCCAAAAGCAAAACGCCATAAGCAAATGCAGTAAGGATGTAAAGTCAGCGCTGGGAGCATCCGCCTCCCACCAGGTTTTATCTAGGCAAGCCATGCCCTTCCACCGGCTCTGTCCTCGCCCCATTGCCAGCTGTGCATCGGAACAGCTGACTGGACGCTGCCTGGCTGTTCCATGGTCCGGAACAGCTGCTCGTTGGCCCATCTTTACTGCTGCACCGACCAGCTGATCGTCGGCCTGTTGCTGGGGCTCCAAAGCTTGGCAGCCTGCTTGCCTCGCGCTGCTCCACCTCCCCAATGCACAACTGATCTGTAGTTCTCTCTCTCTACCGATCAGCTGGTCCTTGGTGTTTGTTGGCACACCGCTGCAGCCTCCAGCTCTACACCCCCCCCCCCCCATCATCAGTGCAGGGGCTCCTTCCCTCCCCCAGTATGGTAAACCCCGGGGCTGCAGGGTTTGACATCTATCTGCATTCTTGGAGATTACTATCTAACTCATGAGAGTTTATTTAGATACCCAATTTCTGTATCTCAACATGACTACACTTGTCTCCAATCTGGCCACTTCCCAATGCCCTACAAGAAATCAACCATATAATAATCATTAACTGAGAAAAACTATGTTAGAGGTTTTCTCACTTTTAAAGTCCAATTGTTCGAGCTTTAGTTCAGACTTACCAACTCAAGGTTCTGTCGGTTGCCATAGGCAGCTGCGTAATGGACAGCCGTGTATCCCTGTTTGTCTCGGAGAGAGGGGTCAGCACCATTATCCAGTAAGAACTCTAAACAACTGGAATAAATATAATCCAATGAACCCAAGCATCAGATGCATATAAAAGCTCTAAAAATTCTGTAGAAATCCAGATTTGGTTATGGTCACTAAATCAGAAAACTCCTTTCATGTAATAAGGAAACATACAGCTTAACAACAACAACAAAAAAGTAGCTGTAATCCATAGGATGGTCCCAGGAAAGAAACTTCTGTATTTTCTCTTGTATCACTACCACATCACATATAAAACACAGATGATTTCCTGTTTTATAGCAAATTAATACTTGGGCATTTAACAAAAATCCACTCCAGAAAAATTTGAGGTATGCGTGCACACACATTAAGCATTTTTATATATATATCTGTTTAGGATTGTTTTGCAAGCTGAGGCAGGAAAAGCGAAAGAACATCTGAAGAGTTCATTTTCTATCCTTGTTTAACCCAAGCTGAAGGCTGAACAATGTGAGTTACTTTAATGGAATCTCGGGAAGATGAATGTTCTCTAAAACATCAACTGTGTTGCATTAAAAGTAGTGCGGAGAAAAGAGACAGCCAAGTTTATTCAATGGACAACAAAGAGAGTTAAGATGAGCTACTCACAAGATGGCCTCCTTCAGTCGTGACTCTTTCAGTGGCTCTTCATCAGTGTCATGGCTGTTTCCTGAATGAGTCTCAGCTCTGCAAGAGCAGAAACCTAGATTAGTTCTGCCAACATACAGCAGACACAGAATGCTATACATATTATCCCACTGGTGGACAACGGATTGTCCCAAGAGGCCACATGAGAAACTGGGACTGATGTGGAGGGCCACTGCCCCGCCCTGCCATAGCTGGCTGGATTACAGCTGCTTGCAGGCTGGATGTGGTTCATGGATCGTAAAGTGCCCAGGTCTATATTATCCTGTAAAATTCTGCATTTTAGAATCTATCAAAAAAAATATTTTATAATAATCACATATGAGAATTTGTTAAAAAAAGGAATATGTACTAAATCAGGCCTGATGGCCACGATAGCTTAATGGATTACTAAACTGCACATTTCACATAGACGAATCTCACCAAAAATTAAGAGTTACCCAAATGAGATTAAACTAAATCCCAGGCAATGAGACAGAAGCTTATCGTCGGCTTCTGCCTTCCTTACAATACAGGGAAAAGGCTTACAGACATTAAAGCAATGATTACGCTCCAAGAAACACCGTGAGAATCAAAGCTGATCTTTCTTTGAATAAGTGTATCTTAAAAGCAGGAAGCCTAGTCACAACAGCCCCAAACTTATATTTTTAAGCAGCAGTAATTTTAGAGCTTGTTTTAGATTTTAGAGCTTAGACTTCTAAACACATGAACAATTCCTTAATTCACAGTATTTCTTAGGAAAGGCTTTTGTGCTGAATTGTTTCCCCAATCTTATTTCCAGGTGCCAGGAAATCAAATAAGATAATGCCATGGAAGGATTCTCCAATGAGAAAGTTGAAACTAATTGTACCCAGGTAAAGGCATACCCTTTTCTCCCCCCCCCCCCCCGTACCTCCTGTAAGTGTCTGAAGCAGCAGCATAATGTAAGGGGGTGCAGCCTTTACAGTCAGCTTCATTAATACTGGCTCCGGCAGTGACTAGTGTCACCGTACACTGATAGCTGCCGTTCGCGGCTGCATAGTGCAAAGGAGTCCTGGATGAGAAAAAAAAAAGCAGGAAAGGGAGTTTCAGATTCACGGTTCCTATGTGACATATAAGAAGGTTACACCAGTTCATCAACTCAGTGGCAAGTTCATGTAGCAAACTGATCGGGATTAGAAGACAACAGGGCCAGAGTGAAGCAGCTACTCAACCAAGTCTAGTCAGGTAACATACTGAAGGAATGAGAAGTCTGAATCCTCTTCGTTGTTCTTAAAACTGCTCCGATGCAAAAAAGCACTTGCACAATTGTATGGTTTTACTCTCAAAGCAACCTTTAAAGATTTTAACATTTTAACAGATCCAGAATTCAGTCTATGAGTCGCAAGGGACTTAAATTCCAGTCCTGCCACCTTTAAAGCAGATATTGCATCCCAGAACTGCTACACTGAGTTACATCAGCAAACTAAAAAGAGACATACAATGAAGTATTGCCCCAAATTCAACTACCCAACTCCCAAAAGCACAGCAGTCAGACAGGTAGAAAAATACATGCAAGTGAGCATCTTGATCTCAGTAATATTTTAACAGAACCATTTGTATTTCTAAATTGATTCTCAAGGAGGCCTAGCTTTTAATCTTGGACATTTCTTTCTCACCCAGGGTCTCAAAAGACACCGTGTTCTATATTTACCTTCCAAACTTATCTCTCCTCCTCAAGTCAGCTCCGCTGCTCAACAGCAAGTTAAGACATTCAACATTCCTGCAGAGAAGCCAAAGAGTAAAGAAGTTATCTCTGAGTAACATTGTGGGGGTTTTTTTCCCCCCAGATGAAATAACAGGCTGAGAATTTGTCTCAGTTCCAAATGTAGAACGTTAACCCAACAGATGCCCTCCGTGTACCAGTCATGTCCAGTCTAGAAGGGAAAGGTGGGAATGGAGAAAGATGCCAGCCTTATTTCTTAAGTCTTTTACTGCATAAGCGGGAGATGATGTGGCATGGGGAAATCAATCTACCTCTCCAAAATGCAATGCTGTATTAATTAACATTACTCTATGCTAATAAAGATTAGCCTAATATTTGCTTTGATCACAGAGCATTGTCTCCACCTGACTACAGTAGTATTCCAAGAATTGGTTATTCTCCAAGCCTAATTTTCTCCAACTGGACAGAAATGGTCAACCACATACAGATGCTCTTCTACAGATACTATTTGATGGTCATAAAACGGGTCACCCATGTGACTGGCCCAATTTTACAACCTTTTTTTGCAGCAGTCGTTAAGCGAACAAAATGTTCGCGGTAGATTGGTTTTGCAGAAAATGTTGTGAAATTTATGTTTCTGTGAGATGCTGCAAACAGCCACTGGTCGAGTGGCTGAAGTGAGGTCATGTGACTGGGGGTGGGGCGTAGCAGCCAGAACTTTGAAATTGGGTCATAAGCACACACACCCCCGGGGAGTTTCATCATAACTTTGAATGGTGGCTAAGCAACCCGTCATTAAGTCAAACACTACCTGTAATTTAACCGTTCTTTTTCTTAATCTAAAGATAATAAATTTGGGAATCTCTTTTTCAGAGTTATCTCAAGGAATGTCTGGCCACATGAAGAGTAAATTAATTGCTCACCCTCCGGAAGCAGCAGCATGGAGGCAGGTCCTCCCGAGGTTATCTGGCGTATTGATATCAAAGCCTGCAGACAGCACATGCTCGTTGCTGAGTGAGGAGACAATGCTGTACAACTGACCTGAGAATCAGAAGAAAGTGAGGGGTGACTGGGAAATGGGATTGATTTACTTTGACTCTGCCGCAGATACCATAGAAATTATGATTCTGGAATTAAGTTTACTGAAATTATCGACCAACCTTTTCTATATAGAGGAAAGCCACACTTCATAAGTACATATTATGCTAGTCCCTTTGGGGATAAAAAAATGTAACAGAAAACATAGAAAGGTGTAATAAACTAGAAAAAAATGTAGGAGATAAGAAAGGGAAATATAAATGATCTAATTTCTACCAACCCTGTTTCCGATCTCCCTCCATAACTTTCTATCCTTGTAAACCATTCTTACTTTCCCCTGGTAGGCTACTTCATATATTGCCTTGGGTTCTTTAAACTTTCCACCTCTCTTTTTATGATGATCTCATCAATTCCATCCAACCAGAATTTTTTCCATCTTCCTCTTCCTCTCAATCTATTTCTGTATTTTTGATTCAATCCTCATTTATTGTTCTCCACATAACCAAATCACTTTAACCTATTTCTTTTAGCACTGATTAAAATCAACACAACTTTTCTTTAGGCTACTTTTTTTTTTTACACAGAGATTTGGCCTTTAAATGATAAATCAGAGGCTGGTCTGTAAAAAGTATCAGGCTAGGATAAAAAGTGAATGTTATTTAATGCCTATATATACTTAATTTTAATTATTAATTTTAATAAATGCAGTTAACTATGTACTTACTAATTTACTCCTTCCATCATACTAGCTAAACACTATAAATTTGGATGCAATTCTGACTGGGGATTCTGCTGGTCATTTGCCAAAGTTAGAGTCCCTCTGCAGCCTTGAAGCCACAGGCTTACACCTTGAATTTAGATTCTTGCTAAAAATGCTTCACATTTGCCAACTACTAGGTAATAGGTTCAAGACAATTCCTCTATTTTTTAAAGCATTCACACAGTTGGCTTGCTCTGAATTCAGCCACATGTACAAAAACAACCATCTCCTTATGAACCAACCCTCCTCCCCTCCAGTCCAACGGAAAAATTACCTGAGGAAAGTAGCTTACGACAACAGTCTGAGAATCCAAAGAGAACAGCTAAGTGCAGAGGGAACATGTCATGGATCCCACGCCTCAAAGAATAAAAGATCAAAACATGATAGTACACAAGGCCAAGGCTGCAAACAGAGCAGGAACAAAGTGATCTCCACCCCCGCATGGGCACACTGACTTCATTTAGCGCTGTGGTAGCACAATGGTTAGAGTGCAGTATTATAGGCTAATTCTGCCAGCTGCCAGCAGTTCGACCGACCTGCTCAAGGTGGACTCAGCTCTCTATCTTTCCAAGGTTGGTAAAATGAGGACCCAGATTGTTGTGGGCAATATGGTGACTCTGTAAACCGCTTAGGGAGGGTTGTAAAGCACTGTGAAGCAGTATATAGGTCTAAGTGCTATTGCTATTTATACCTTACATACCATCAATTCCAAACTACCATCATCCTCAACTATGTACTGGTATACTCTACTGTCAGTCGGTCACCGCTCTACTATAGAGTCCAATAATGACACATTTCAACCTGGTTGTGGCTAACTACACATTTGGCTGAGCATTACTTTAAGCCAATTGTAAGGGTGCTTTATTCTGCCCTGACAATTCTAATTGATTAGGAGGGAAACAAGTCAGAATTCTAGATCTACGACCTTAACATTAATTCGGACAAGAAATATGCTCTCACCTTGCAGTGTCAGCACCATTCGTCATCAAAGTACTAATTAGCAGCTCGTGGCCATATCTAGCAGCAACGTGGAGGGGGGTATTGCCATATTTGTCAGCGCAGTCAATCTCACTGCCTGAGAAACAAACAGATTTCATCAATCTTTTTTTTCTTCAATTTGCTCAGAGGCAACAAGCGGCTCCACTTTAGTCACCAGGAGATCAGAATGTACCATATAGAACAGGGGTAGGCAATTAGCTTTTACACGGGGCTACTTGAGAAACTGGATCCGCAGTTCAGGGCTGCCGTCCCATCGCTGCCCTTGCCCCACCCACCTGCCCTTGATGCTGCCAACACCTCACCACCACCACCCCACTGCCACGGGCTGGACGGGGACCACCTATGGGCCGGATGTGGTGCACAGTCCATAAAATGCCCAGGTCTGATACAAAACTACTGAATCGTAAGAGTTGGAAGTGATCACAGAAGTCACCTAATCCAACCCTCTGTTCAGTGCAGGATCCACTGAGGTTGAACATTTAATAACTTTAGATACATGTCCCTTTATGCCTAGCCTTCAGAACAATGAAGAGAAATTAATTATTAATTTGGAGGAAATCAAAGTTGCTGTAATTCAAAATGACAAAAACAAAAAAAATACTGAGAGTAACAGATACAAGTAATACCTGGAGGGGCTGGTAACTTTTTTAAGACAATGAGTGTCAACAAATGAACAACTGAAATCTTGGATAGGATCCCAAAAATTTAACATGATCTGGCAGTCTTGTAAGATCTCAGCCTGAGAAAACAATTACTGTAAAATATTAGGGTGGTTTCCTTAACAGGAAATAGCTGACAACTTACCATTTTGTATGAGAATCTGAGAGCGTGTAAACCGTCCATGAATGGCAGCCATGTGCAAAGGACTCTTCCCTTCTTTACTCTGCAAACATCAAAGCTAGTCAGCCAACAAGAAGGTCTAAATTATTTCCTTTTAATCTTACACTGCTGTCCCCAGGAAGCTTAAGACATTTTCATTTTCCCCGTGGCCCTATTTATTCAATGCAGCACATCTGGCCATACCTGAAAGTTCACATCAGCTCCATTATTGACAAGAAGTTCCAGGCACAGGGCTCCGTTGGTGGAGACGGCAGCAAAGTGCAGGGGGGTAAAGCCCTTTTCATTGGGCTGATTGACATTGGCGCCATAGTTGACCAGTTCATTCGCCACGGCATCCTGGCCCATGTAACAGGCAATGTGAAGTGCAGTGTTGCCAAAGGAATTTGGTTCATCAATCTGTGAGAAAACACAGGAAAGTAGCACTTGAATAGGCTGAGGCTTCGTGTTGGGTACAGGGTTTGGCCAAAAAGGGGGGGAAAGTTCATATGCTGTTGCTGTCTGATAGCCCAACCAGTTGTACTCAAGCTTGTTTTCTCTCCAAGAAATCTTAACAGATTAACAGAGTTGGAAGGGACCTTGTGGAGACCCTACACCATTTGACAGATGGCAGTCCAGTCTCTCCTTGAAAGCTTCTGGTGATGAAGCTCCCACAACTTCTGAAGGCAAGCTATTCCATTGGTTGATCGTTCTCACTTTCAGAAAAATTGTCCTTATTTCCAGGTTGAATGTCTCCTTGTTCAGTTTCCATCCATTATTCCTTGTCTGGCCTTCAGGTGCTTTGGAAAATACCGTATATACTCGAGTATAAGCCGACTTGAGTATAAGCCGAGGTCCTAATTTTACCCAGGAAAACTGGGTAAAATTATT
>JANHJO010007220.1:170271-182325 GCA_032468235.1 Pseudoxyrhopus heterurus | reverse complement strand
AGTATAAGCCGAGGGTGGTTTTTTCAGCCCTTTTTGAGGGCTGAAAAACTCAGCTTATACTCGAGTATATACGGTAGCTTGACCCCTTCCTCTTTGTGGCAGTCCCTCAAATATTGGAACACTGCTATCATGTCTCCCCTGGTCCTTCCCTTCACTAGACTAGCCATGCCCACTTCCTGCAACCGTTCATCGTATGTTTTAGCCTCCAGTCCCCTTATTATCTTTCTTGCTCTTCTCTGCACTCTTTCTAGAGCCTCAACGTCTTTTTTATAGTGTGGTGACCAAAACTGGATGCAGTATTCTAGGTGTGGTCTTACTAAGGCTTTATAAGGCTATATATATAAATGCTGAACTTATTTACTTTACCATTACAGGTAGTCCTCGACTTACAACAGTTCATTTAGTGACCATTCAAAGTTACGACCGCACTGAAAAAAGCAATTTATGAGATTTGTAGTTAAAACCCCAGCCTTGCTTCTTGCTTTGAGCTGGCAGCTTGGCAGTCCTGCTGCCACTCTTGCTGCTACTTAGGTGGTACGACTGGTAGGGGCCTCTCACACCCTATCCTACCTTTATGACAATTAAAAGGTCACAATGCAAAGTGAAATAATTTACATAGTATTGTTTCCTGACCTTCATATAGGCATGAAGATTAGCAAGTTCAACCTCTTTCCCTCCTTTTGGGAGATAAGTTGATAAGATAGGCTATCTTATCTTGGCAATAAGCCAGCCAACCATTTTTTTTAAGAAATAAAATGTTAAAGTTATGCCAAAGTTTAAATTACAGAACTATTCGGATCGTGATTTACAAGAAAATACAATGGCCCAGACAGAGCACAAGGTGACTCTATTCAGCTACAAACTGAGAGCTCATTATCCAAGCAAAGGCAAGAGATGTTTCATACAATTCCTATTTTAATTCTTATTACAAGGGGATCCTAAAGAAAAAAAAATATTCTTGAACATAGTCTGAAGAATGAATAGACGCTATTACCCTTAATTCTCTAACTTAGCAATAGCAATAGCTGAGTCGACCTTGAGCCTGGTGGGATTTGAACTTGCTAAATTGCAGGCAGCTGGCAGCTAGTACTAATTACAAGTACTGCTCTCTAACCGCTGCGCCAAGCCTCACTTACATAAAGTAATAAAGAGAATTGGTTATTACAGAGATCAAGACTTAACACAATTTCCTGGCTAGATATATTATCTATTTCTATGGAAATAGAAAGGCCCTTAACTTCCTGGAATTCTCCAGTTTCTTTGGGATTCAAAAATAATAATTCATGGGTGGTTTTTAGTTCTCACTGACAGTTTCTCCCAAGAGTGTGCTTGTCAAAAAGATATTCTGCCATTTCAGACTTTGGTGCTCCCATCTTGTGCAAGATGGTCATCCAGCTCTTTGATGGATTTAGCTCTGTTTCCAGTTGCCCAGTTTCCTCCTCGATTTTAAAAGAATCAAGTATTTTTTTATCTCCATCAGAGGGAGGAACTGGGTAAAGAGACTCTGTATATAATCAAGAACCATTAAGGACTAATGGCTAATCCTGCAACCTACTGTGTTTCCCCAACAATAAAACCTGGTCTTATAATTTTTTGGGCTCCAAAATTAGCACTTGGGCTTATTTTCGGGGAAACACAATTTCAGGGTGATCAGCCTGACTGGGTGCTCTGCTTCCCCAGAGCGCACACAAGAGGCGGCAAGTGGGAACTGACAGTATCAGGCAGCAGCTGCAGCCCGCCAGTCCCTTGGTTGGTGTACTCTGGGGCTGCGCAGCCTGCACACCGCAGGTGAGTTGATTCCCTATCCAAGCAGCAGATAGAGGCAGGGGAAGAGGGAGGCGATCCGGACACACTGCACGGGCCACGGGAAAACCAAGAGTTAGTGGGGCTGGAGCAGGTGGCTGGCTGTGGGAAGCTCATCTTCGCGTGGCGGCACCAGCAGCAGATGGAGGCAGAGGTGCAAGGCGGAAGGCAGGCGACCCCAACGAGCCATATGGGCCGCAGGCAAGCTGAGAGACACAAAGACAAGCCTCCTGTGGCCGGCCACCCGATCTGGCCCACCAAGTCTCAGCTTTCCTGCGGTGCGTCTGGATCACCTGCCTCACCCCATGCCTCTGGCCCATCTGCTGCTGGTGGCGCCACGCTTGCTGCCTCCTGTGCTGGCCACAACCAACCCCTTCACTGGGGCTTATTTTGAGATAGGACTTATATTAGGCACATGCTTTAAAATCGGGCTAGGGCTTATTTTCGCAGTAGGTCTTATTTTCGGGGGAATCACGGTACATTCTCCACAATGGCATTAAAAAAACCTGTCTTAATCTTCAAGCTTCAGTTAATGTTTGGTGTACTTTGCTTAGAATCAAGTAAAATCCAGTTCTTAGGAAGTTCCACTGAATTCATGAGGTCTTGCTTCAAAGTTATATACAGGATTATATTATAAAACTTCCTTGATTTGCATTACTGTATCTGGAAAGCTATAATTATAAGATCTGTATATTGTATCTTAACTTAGATTAATTTGCTCTTGGAAGCTACTCTCCATTTTTAAACAATACAGGTAGCTCTTGGGTTAAAATGGCGTTTGGGATTGGAAATTGCTACTGCTAAGAGATGCAATTGTAAAGCACAACATCACATGACCATGTCACCTAGTGACAGTCTGGGTTGCAATAGTTCAGCAAGCTCATGTGACTGCAATTTCCAACTTCCTG
This sequence comes from Pseudoxyrhopus heterurus, assembly GCA_032468235.1. NCBI lineage: Eukaryota > Metazoa > Chordata > Lepidosauria > Squamata > Pseudoxyrhopus > Pseudoxyrhopus heterurus. The sequence goes on along the minus strand of JANHJO010007220.1, from coordinate 179,614 downwards.
CCACCTTTCTTACTGACTTTGTTCACGGAAGGCTAGCAGGAAATGCCAGAAATTATGCTCACATGATTACAGGGACAGTGTGACAGCCAGAATTTCCAAGACACATTACAAGTGCCCCTGGTTCAGCATGACTGCAAGTCACCAAATGAGCTGTAGTTACTACAGCTCATTCGGACTACCTGTTACTTAAAATAAGCAGCATACAAAATTGACTCAGGGGCTTAATATAAACACACGTGTGCCATTACAGTAAGCCTAATTTGCCAGAAATTATATGCGTGCACATCTGAAGGGTACAAGCCTGAAAAGAGGATAGGCACAGTACAGAGCAACCCAGCATGCACTAAAACTGGTACTATCATCACACTTGCCTCAACTCCAAGCCTCAGCAGATGTTTCACAACTTCAATCTGGCCGCTGGCTGCTGCTGTGTGCAGCAGTGTGTAACCCTTTTTGTCTTTGCACGTGATGTCAGCTCCACGAGCTACCAGTAGCTTCAAGACTTCCAAATGCCCTAAGAAAAGACAGTGCAAAAGACTGAAACCATTCAAATGCTTCCACGCTATAGCAAACGGCCTGACAGTATTCTAGGTAAGAAAAGAGTCTGAAAGGATTACTCAAATCTTATGAATAAATGATCATATAATGTTTTTGCAAGATTCAGGAGTTTATTTTATCATGAAAGAAGATTCTAGTTAAGAAGGCTTTTTTCCCATTCATCTTATTATGTGGAGCATGATACAGAATGCAACAGAAGCAAAGTTCAAATTTTGAATGCCAAGTACATTATTATAAAATTATTCAAGCACTACAGAATAGGAGACCATGAGTAGCATGCAGGCTTGTAAATTCTCTACCCTGCCCTCCGATAAGATTCTGCTTTAGCATGAATTCCTGCTATCCTATTAATCACAGTGCAACATTAAATGAGGATCAGTAATACTTGAGGTTAAAACCTAATTAGTGCTAATAGTAACAATATTCAAATTATTTAATCGATGAAGGGAGTCAGATCTCCCCAAAAAGTGGCAACATGTTTTCCAGCAGCCCAATAACTCTCTTTTGACCAAGAGAAGAATTTAAACAGCATTAGGCTTTCTGGAAACAACATTACATTATGGTCTAACTTTAGACCATCCTGCATTTAATATGTTTACAGCATTCATATTTCACCTTCTTTTGATTTATTCCACATAAAAAGATATTGGTTAATTTCAAATTTCTCTAAATTGTTTATAGTTCTGGTATTTTATTGTTTTAAAAGTATGCGTGTGGTGTATGTGTGTGTATGTGTGTGTGGAAATGCGTAAGTTCAGTGCATGTGTGTGTATGAGGAAATGCTTATTAAGTTTAATGTTACTTTGCACAAAGTCAGTAGAGCTACTCCCACTCAGACTGAGTAACTAGAAAATGTAGTTTCCCCAAAGGCCAAGTGGATTAATTTAGCTCCAGTCGGCTGCATTCATCATGCAAATTAGATTTTGTCTGTTGCACAAAGTACACACTATTTTCTTGCTTTCTGACCATCAATTCCATCCAACCAAATACTGATAGTTGAGAGTTCAAAAACGTGTCATGATCAAAGGTTTGTGAGTGTAATATTTAAAAAGTAAGTGTGCTGGTTTACTCTGCCTTAGATTGTGACCTGAAAACCTGATGTTTTCTGTTCAAAATTCAGAAGCCATCGTCAGCCTCATATATGCAATAAATGCACAGCTGAAAAGAGAATATCCTTGTTTAAAGAATATTTTTTAAGAATATACTTCATTGTGTATCTAGTTTATTCATCCATTGGGTTTAAAAAGCACATTTTTCTACTGACCTCCAAATTGCATTGTTAATGTATTTTTAGAAACCAAAGCTATGTATAAGATAACGAGACCATAAAAGGTGAATGTTTTGAATTAAGTCTTCGAAAGGTATAACGTATATGACAGATAGGGAGAATCATCGCATATTTTCTATTAGAGATGTCTCTATATAGTCCCACCTATAATAAAATACCTAGTAAGAAAACAATGTAGAAGTAAATAAAGCAAAACATCAAGTAACACAAATTTCTGCACCACATTTATGGAAACTGCCTCTGGGGAAAAAAGGCTGAGATTTGTGGTAGTATAGCATCTCTATAGCATATAGCATTGCTATAGCAGTCACCTCTAGATGAGATGGGCGGCATACAAATCTAATAAATATCTTGCTAAACAGAGCAAGATTAATGCATGCCACCTATTACTGCTGCAGAATGAAATAATTTCATTGAATAAGCATAGAAAACCTGTAATAGGAGATGGACAGGTATTACACACTATATTTCCCATAAACACGTGCACATGAAGCAATGGTCCTAAGAGGGAGACATGCTCATGAGGGAAAAGTACTTTACTTTGGTGCCCCACTTGCAATTTATATGAAACTCCATCAGATGTGGAGTTTGCTTCCGTGACAATAAGAAATTACAATACAAAATACAACTTTGTTCCCTGACATAAAAAAAAAAAAAAAGGCAACTTTCCCTGTCCCAAATTTTTGCTTCTCAGATGAAATATAAAGAGAGATTACTGGGGAGTTAATGGATCCAAATAGCAGTTTAACAGCTGCTAATGTTATCTTAATGCCTCTGTGTATAATTAAATTCCATCTAACTGCAGGGGATTATGTCATTCCTTACTGATTGCAGACTGAATGTGGCAAGAGTAATGAAATCAACAGGTGATAGGAATTAAAAGATGGATTATGATAAGCAGCAGATCTAATAAGGGTAGTAACAGCTGCCCCTTACCTTAGTGTGACCTTGCTGAAGATGAAACAGATTCCTCTGAGGAAGATAATTCTGTATCTGGTGCCAGTCAGAGTTACTTAACTAGGACTATTGCTCTGATATGAGGCAGATTCACTGGGATCCTGCCTATGTGAGCCACCCTGGTTCTGCCTTGGATCTCTGCTCCTAGCAATGTATCTCCCATTAAGCTTTCCTGGGAAGATAATTTTACATACTACCAGCACACTTGTGGGAGGAGGAAGACCCGGCCTGTGGTTACTCCTGGGTGGTTCCAGAGTCTTTGGTTCTCTTACCACTAGTGCAACGGTCCCCAACCTTTCCGGCTCTGTGGATTGGTAGTGGTGGTGCCAGCGAGGGATGGTTCCACGCAAACAGCGGGCGGGCTCACATGCAAAGTTCCATTTGTGCAAGCAGCAGGATCAATTGTGCACAGGGAGATCTGTGCATGAGGGCGTGCGCCCACTGCTTGTGCAAATGGAGTTTCATGCACCTACCCACTCACCCACTTGAATGGCCTGGTTCCCAATGGGTCGCAGCCCGATACCAGGTTGAGGCCCAGGGATTAAGGACTCCTGCACTAATGTTTCTGGCATCTATGTGGAATCCCTGGGTGAAATCATCTGTTAGTTTGAGTGAAGTATCATTAGTATGCATTAGATATATGCCTCCTCATTGGCCAAACCAGAGATGTAGTGTAAGTCTTGACCAAAGGAGGTCTTGTTGGTCCAAAACATTTGTTCTCTGCCGGGTCCAGTTCTGACTCTAGATGGGGTTGCACTGCCCCAAGGAACAGAGCAGGGATTCTTCTGGACTCACAACTTGAGAAGCCTTTGCCCAGCTTCAGCTGGTGTGCCAGTTGTGGTCCTCCGTATGAGGAGGACGGGTGACTTAGGAGGGTTTTTTTTTTCTACCGGTGCCAAGCTCCTTTGAAACAGCATCACCCCAGACATTCAGGCAGCACCCTCCCATTTAAGAAGGCTGTCAAGATGGAAACATTTCATAGAGATTTTGACTTGTTACCCTTATTTACAGATTCCCGAGTGGTTTCTGGATTTTATTAATGTTGTTAATTAACTGTTTGAGGTACAGCAATATATAAAAATGTTAATCAACAAAATGGGAGAGAGGAAATAGCTGTGTGCCAACAGCAACTTACTACCGTACCTCTGGCTCACTATTTTATTTACTATTGGGTATCCTTTGTTTTTACTAGGCTAATATCCTGGGTGTATGTTTTTATATATAGTTTCTCTGAAAGACCTGCATATCAAATACATCAAGCACAATCGAAGGGATGTGCAAAAGGTGGGAGGGGGACTTACCCAGAAAGGCTGCCCAATGTATTGGCTGTCTCTCCTTCTTGTCGCATGTGCTCAGATTGGCCCCTCGATTTAAGAGCAAGTTTACCATCTAGAAAGAAGATAGACATTTTTTGTGAAAATTAAATAATCTTGTCTTTGCCTGCAAATCAGATGTTACCTATTTGTGTATTAAACTTTGCTATGGAAGACAAAATAGCCTATGGCTGTTGGATTATTTTATTAGTCATATTAATGAATGAATTATGCATAGTATGTTATTTGTATTTTGATGTGCATTCTGAAAAAACAAGTTCACGTGCATCCAATGGTTTCTTTCACGCTATGTATTCTTTACGCAAAAAGAAACTCAACCCATCCCAGCTCTAATTCTCCAATAGCCTCATATCTACTAGCTTAAAAGTTGAGTACAGGGAAAATATTTTACTGCTAGAAGAGCGGAGGCTTCTGTCCAACTGTTGCAATATCTTAAAAGACAAAGCTTCATTCACATCATATACAATATGTCCATGTTTCTAACATGGAAAAACACCAGAAAGGCAGCAGGAAGAATTATTTACACACTGCCCAGAGTTACTCTGTGAGAGAGATGGGCAGTTTTAAAATAAAATTAAGTAAAATAAAATATTGCAATAACGTTGAAATCCAGTAAAAAAAAGAGATACCTATCTTTTCCTCATCTTCTTTCTTTGCTTCAAATCTACTCCCATGAAGGACTGCTCCAAAGGGCTTTGCCTTAACCATAGCATCAATATAGGGGAATATTTGTAGCTCAAGTGTTGAAATGAGGGGTCCTTGATGTTCTCTGAGCTCAGTTGTTTTCTTGCAGACATTTCTTTACCCGAACTAGGTAACATTATCAGTGCTACTCCTAGCACTGATGCCGTTATCTATTTTGGGTAATGAAATGTCTGCAAGAAAACAACTAAGCTGAGAGAGTGCCAAGGACCCCTCATTAACCCTAGTAGCTGGAGACTCTATTATGTGAGTTTGAGTGTAACTGGTTGTTTGTTTGGCTAACAAAAGACTCTTGAGTGGCTTTTGTATGGGGAAATATTCTTTATAACAAAACAAATGTCCATCATTGCTCCATTATACCTCATCTCTACCCCATGGAGAAATCATGCATAAACGTCTCTGGAAGGACGAGGACGTCCTCTTACCTCAAGGTGCCCACTGTGGACAGCATGGTGCAGTGCTGTGCGGCCAGTGCGGTCTGCCACATTAACATTACTAAGCAGCGGGATGATGGTCTCAGCACACTTGGTAGCTCTGTTGGCAGCAGCAACATGCAGTGGTGTTTGCCAATACTTGTCACGAGCATTGATGTCTGCCGAGTGCTTTAGGAGGAGGTTAAGTGCTTTCTGCCAGGGAAAGAAGACAGCTTTTAAGCCTGGATGAAGTACTATTACAAAAGAAGTAAGCGCTAACAAGTGAAGAGATAGCACTGTATTATGAACAGTGGGAGCTTAATATGAAGAAAGTCTGCAAAACCTGAGCGAATAGGGAACGTAATACAGAAGGTACTGAGAAGAGATGAAATGCTACAATTTAGAGTAAACTAGCAATTCCAAGAAACGACAGCGAGCAACTTCATATGAGGCACCACAGACTTAAACAGACTCAATTATATTAAGAGTATCTCTCCCTAAATTGTCAAGATATCCTGAAATTTGGGCAGGTTCAGAAAGAATTTTTTTGGTTATAAATGTTTTATTGTATTTTACGTAACATAATATTAGATTGTGGTGTAACAGGAGAAATCCATCATAATTCACAAATAATTACTTTGCACATATACAAATCCAGAATCTATACATAGTTAAATATTGTTTCTCACAGGATAATGTATTTCCCTCAATTCTATTGTTTTCGACCCGTCTTATCTATTTTTCAACCAATTGTACCACAAATCCCACGTTTTATAATATTCATTTTCCCCCAATAATTGATGCCGCAGTCCCATATTTGGAGGCATGGGTTATTAGTATGGTGAAACCCCAATTAATAAAACCTTCCGATTAAGTTACAGACAGCTAGGTTCATACTAAGTTAGTTAAATCTCGTTGGCTTCTATCGGATTTATTTGTTCATTCCTCTCATCTTGCTTGTTTCATGAATGTGACTCGGGGCAGAGTACAATAAAAACAGACCATCAAAGATACAAATGGTAAAAATAATTTCATAGTAAAAAACATTATTTTAAAAGACTAGGAGGGAGCATCTTCAATGCTAACAGTTCTCCATTCACCTGAGATCCCCAAGCCTGCTGACATAACCTTGTTTTGAGAGACCTTCGGAAAGTTGGCAGAGATGGGGTCAATCTCATCTTAAGGGGAATGATCCTCCACAGAGGGGGCATCCAGAGCCCCCCCAAGATATAACTTCTTAACAGACGGGATCTGCAAGGTACCCCTTTTGCAGGATGGATGGGATAGGCACATGTAATTGGGAAGAGGACAGTCTCAATTAAAGGTAAAAACCTGCACTGTAAAGTGGATCCAGAAGCAAACTGGCAATCAATGCAGCTTGTGAAGTTGAGGCGTCATGTGAGCCAATCTAGGGGCACACATAACTGCCTGCACGGCCACATTCTGTACCAACTGAAGCTTCCAAATACTCTTCAAGACAGCCCCATAAAAAGCTTATTGCAATAGTCCATCCGGGAGGTAATCAGGGCAACAGTGACTGTGAGAAGAGCCTCCAGTTCAGGAACGGGTACAAATGTCACACAATACTTGAACAGGAATTGTGAGTCCAGGAGGACCCACAGAGTCTCAAACATGGGAAAGTTCCAGAAATAGAAGCCCCCCCCCCCCCAACCCAAAGCTAGTCAGTCTTGCCACAGTTCAGCTATAGCCTGTTGTTTTCCATCCAGGCCCGCACAGGCCCTAGGACTGGGATAGGATATCAACAGCATGGCCTAATTCTCCACGAGAGAAAACATATAATTGGGGATCATCAATGTAGTTTACCCCATGATAATGGATGATCTCATTCAGTGGTTTCATGCAGATATTAAACAGAAGTGGAGAGAGAGAGCACCAAACCCAGCAACACTCCCTATAGCAGGCCAAGCACAAAATGTCTCAACCCCAATCAACGCTGACCTCGGTGAAAGGAGCAGAACTAGCACAGTTCAATGCCACCCAGCCCCAATTAACAGATTCAATCCAGAAGGATACCATGGATGATAATACGGAAAGCCATTGAGAAGTCAAAGACAGCAAGGACAGATACACAACACTTGTCCCGCTCTTGCCAGAGATCCCCTAAAAATGTGACCAATGGCATTTTCATCCTGTACCCAGGCCTGAATCCTGACTGGAAGGGGTCCATATATTCCTCTCCACAGGCTTCTGTAACTGCAGTGCAACCACCTTCTTAATCACCTTCCCTTCTTAGAAAATTGTCCAGTATGATGAGATCCAGCAAGGGTTTCTTGAGGAAGGGCAAACCAGCTCCTCCTTAAGAACCAGAGGAACAATCTCACCTCACTCAAGGAAGAACTGACCACCCATAGAATTCACTCACACAACATCCCAAAGGCAGCTTTAGTTAGCCAGGATGGGTATGGATCATAAGAACAGGTGCTGAGTTCACAGTCATAAGGATCCTGTACATTTCCTCAGGCCCAACCGGTTCAAACCATTCCCATATAGCAAGGCAAGCCTATCCTAGGCATCCCCTCAGGATTTACAACAAGGCCCATATCCAATTGAGAATGAATTTGAGATACTTTCACATGTTCAGCATTTTTTTCCCCCTGCATGGCTTTGTAGGACGTTCTCCAAAATCCCTTTATCCAAAATTATGTGTTGTCTGAAACAAGGCCACCAGAAAGCTGTCTGCAGACACAATAAGGGGTGGAGTTTTGTCGCTTTGCTACCCTTACCGCTCTAATTTAGGCATTTGCTATTTTGGTTTTGGACCTTTTTATATTATATATATACATAATATCTTTTGGGGTATTTGAAAGGTATGATTCTTTTAATCACAGTGTTGCTAATACTTAAAAGAGGATGTTTTGTTGTTTTTTAACTGTGTAAGCCACATAGAGTTTGTGATTGGGCAGTATATAAATTGATACAACAAATGAGCAGATCTGCTTTTACCTTTCATATATTGACAATGTAGACACAAGGCTTCCTCAGTAAACAAGAAGGCTCAGGAATGAGCCACTACAAGGCAATCACCATTATACTCCTGCCTCACACCTTTGTCCCATGGGAAAATGTACTGCTAGTAACAGCCTGCAAGCCTTTTTGCAGTTCTTTCAATTTTACCGTCCAAAAGGTGTTGCTACCCAATGTGTCCAAGGAGATAAAGACTGTTCTACAAGATTCTCAAACTATTTAGTACAACGAAGAATAAAAAGACAAGAGGGGAAATGAACTTGGGCCTAAACATGGCAGTTTATTATGTTCAGTGTCTGGAATTTACTTTGTCACTTTACTGGCAGCATGACTATAACACCCTGTGAAAGACCTGACATTTACCTCATTACGAGAAGCTGCAGCACGGTGTAACGGGGTTAGCCAAAGAGTATCCTTTGCATTGACGTTAGCACCTAGCCAAAGAAAAGAAAGGGGATGAAGCAAGTTCTCTCAAGCATGATCGATCAAGGGAAGAAAACAAACATTATATTAAACTGGTTGAATAGCAAGGCATTCCTTAGACTTTTATTTTAACAATAAGACCATTTTTAATTTTTAATCCCAGTGTTTATTTAGCAAACAGCTGTTTTCCAAGAAAACTGCCAACTGATTAATAAGAAAAGAACATTAGTATTGCATTTAGGAGGCATCCCTGTCTTTAAAAAAACGTGGCTGAAAATTAAAACAATTGTCCCATTACCTGACAAACATTCTATATGCTAAATCAGCATCATTTATTTCAAAGATTTGGGGTGGGGTGTGGATGAATCACATCTGAAAAAGATGTAATCCCCAGAATTAACTTCTATAGATTTCCACACAATTCCTCTTACAGAAGTATTACAGAAGAATAGAGTTGAAAAGGACCTTGGAGGTCTTCTAGTCCAAACCTCTGCTCAAGCAGGAGACCTTATTCCATTCCAGACAAGTGGCTGTGCAGTCTCTTCTTAAAAGTCTCCAGTGATGGAGCATCTACAACTTCAGAAGGCAATTGTTCTCACGGACAGGAAATTACCGTATATACTCGAGTATAAGCCGACCCGAGTATAAGCCGAGGTCCTAATTTTACCCAGGAAACCTGGGTA
>JANHJO010007220.1:157610-168592 GCA_032468235.1 Pseudoxyrhopus heterurus | reverse complement strand
ATGGAACGCTGTTACCTTCCCACCAAAGGTGGTCCCTATTTTTCTACTTGCATTTTTACATGCTTTCGAACTGCCAGATACTAGGTAGCAAAAGTATTAAACTTGTCTGCCTACACAGTAAGCATATCTTCCATAAATACACTCAATGTATCTGCCAAAAGCCAGTAACATTTGATTAAATAATTTGCCTCCAGTCAGGAATAATTGAGGGTCCTTTGAGTAGACAGAACATAAACTGAATTATACAACTTCAGTAACAGTAAATTTTATAGAGGTAGTCCTTGACTTACTTGTATAATTGATCCCAAAATTTCTGTTGCTAAGCGAGACAATTGTGAAGTGAGTTTCGCCTCATTTTATGACCTTTCTTGTCACAGTTGTTAAGTGAATCACTACAGTTGTTAAGTTAGTAACACGGTTTTTAAGTGAATCTGGCTTCCCCATTGACTATGCTTGTCAGAAGGTTGCAAAAGGTGATCGTATGACCCCAAAATCATCGTAAAATACATGCCTGTTACCAAGGACCTAAATTTTTGACCACATGACCTTGGGGACGCTGCAAAGGTCCTAGGTGTGAAAAATGGTCATGTCATTTTTTTATAATAACTTTGAACAAATGGTTGTAAGTCGAAGCCTACCTGTATGTATACCCAACTATTCTTGTTTTTTTCCTGTGATGACAGGAAGTACAAATTAATCCAACTGCCCTAACTATCTAGTCATCATGACCTCTTCTTTCAACCCACATGTCAAGTTGGCTCTTTTGGGCCGCTTTTGAATCCAGTTATTCATTTTAGCCAAGTTCAATGAGCTTAATTAGAAGAAAGGTGTTTTGTCATGAATATGTCATCTAATCTTTTATTTTGACGCTTTTTTCCTGATGAATTTCAAGGAAAAATTAACTACAAAGAATTGAGTAAATGTCTCAAGGTGTTTTCAAATTGTTCCTGAAAATTCTAGAGTTTCTTAATACTTACCAATGGCTCATCAGTGAATAAAACTCAGTAACTGTGAACATGTTTTTTGTAAAAGCCAATTAGTCTACAACTACTGACATTTTTTGCACAATCATGATTTCACCTTAACTGTGTGTTATTCGAAGAAAATAAGAGTAAGCCTAACGAGTGTTCAATCCCTGACATTAGTTGAGTATATACTTTTAAATCCTTAACAATACAGTGACATTCTGTCAATGAGCTTGGATTATATACACAAATTACCCAGAAAGCAGAATAGTACAAACCGGTAGTATAAAGTATGTATGCAAGTGTACTGGTAACAAAATGGTTAATCTCAATCTGCTCACTTCAGAATGGCAAATGCAATTAAATGTAAGGCAACTAACAGTGCAATCATAGCTTTAAAAAGCTCTAAAAATTTTGACGAACAGAGAAAAATATCTTTGTTGCGACATTGGAAAGAACATTGAGTAATAGACAAGAAAACAACAAACTCTCATACAACTCTCAAGACCCAAGTTCACCTGAATTAGAATGCTTTCAGTGAGAAACTTTAACTCTGGAAAACCTTCTGCAGAAAACATTTCTGCTCACATCTCTTCTTTCCTCTTGGACGTATAAATCAACATCTAACTAGCTAGCTGAGTAGTGAAAATCAGAATCAATCCCAATCCATTAAATAAGAATGCAACTGTACTGATATGCAATATTACAGGTGTGTACAGGCAGGCCTTGAATTAACAGGTGGCTGCTTATTAACTGTCTGAACTTGTGACAGACCCTCCAAAGGTAGTCCTTGACTTACAACCATTCACTTAATGACTGTTAAGTAACAATGGCACTGAAAAAATGACATATAGGAAGTCCTCAGTTATGACCGTTGCAGCATCCCTAGTCACATAATCAAACTTCAGGGGCTTGACAACTGGCCTGTATTTACAATGGTTGCAATGTCCTGGGATTGTCATTTGAGATCTTCCTAGGGAGCTTCTAACAAGGCAAGTCAATGGGGCAAGCCAGATTTGCCTAACCACTGCATGATTCATTTAATAGCTGTAGTGATTTGCTTAATAACCATGGCAAAAGGTCGTAAAATTGGGCATGACTCACTTAACAACTGCCTCGCTTAGCAGCAGAAAGATTGGGCCAAAACATAAATAGATTGTAAACTGCAATTGGCAGTTACTTCAGTAACTTTAGTTTTCATTACAGATAGTTCTCAATTTGCCACGGGTCATTTAAAGACCATTCAAAATTACGACAGCTGGAAAGGCTGCTTTATGGACCACAAAGCACTCCTGGCCATCTTAAAACATCACTGCATTCCCCCCCCCCAATAATTACATGACCGCATTACAGGTGCTTGGCAACCAGACCGCCAAATAGATTTACTGCTTGGCAACCAGACTGCCAACCAGAATGACTGGCTGCCAAAAGTCCCACAACCACTTGCAATCTTACCATTTGCAATCTTCTCTGCAGACTTCCCCAAAAGTCGGTTAGGAAGCAGGCAGGAAAGATTGCAAAAGAAGGGGCTGAAGGAGGGCTGAAGTCCTTCCATGGGTTGCAGAAATCTCTGTTCCTTTAGCCTCAGGAAGGATTTCTGCTTTGTGCATGGAGGGGAGGGGAAATCCTTTAGCAGGCGGTAGAAACAATTGAAATTCTCCCTGCAGGCTTTTGAGCTGAAATTCTTTGGTAGGCAGCTCTTTCACTCTGTCCACTTAACAACCCAGGAAATTGCTGGGATTGCAGTTGTTGAATGAAGCAATTGCATGGCAGCTTGCTTAACTACTCCTTTGCTCAGCAACCAATGTTCTGGTCCCAACTGTGATTGTAAGTCAAGGATTACCTGTGCCCCTAGAAGCAAACGCAACAAAGTTTTGAAAACTCAACACCAATTAAAAGAATCTTATTTGAAGATGGATTTTGACAGTCCAAATATCACTCTCCACCCCACTCCCTGGTTCCGAGGTCAAAGCAGCTCATAAGTAGCACAATTTGTGACAAGATTTATGTATTAAATAGGCATATATTGTATATGGGCCTTTACTAAGTGAGCCAGAATGAAGTGAAAAGCCAAATACAGCTTCATAGGATGTACAAGAATAAAATTAAAAAAACCTGTAACACAAGCTGTTCTCACTCAGAGACCACAAGACTAATCCAGAACACGCTTCATGCCAAACACAACTGCTAATTCCGGTACCACCCACTGCTCAGTACAACTCGATCAATACATCTGGTACTGTGCAGCCAATTCCCAACAAAGTCGCTATTTACCAATAATGAACAATCCCCTCTGCTATGCACTAATTCTGAATATACAAAGTACTTTGCTATCCTTATCTATTTATAACTACAACAACCTTAGAATTATTTAATCATTATAATCGTTTTACAAATCTTGAACCAATGCCAAGAGATGAAAAACTGTTTGAAAAAGGCCCACTGAAAACCCAACCAAACCCAGACTCTCTAAGATGTGGGAATGTCATTTCTAATGACTAACATGTGATGTTTAGGGGATCAAGATGACACAAAATAGCCAGCTGGAAGGAAAGGCTGATTTTGGGACAATATGCTACATGTGCAAAGCCAAGAGAAGTAGAAACACCAGGAGAAAGGGTTATTCCAAGACTTACCAACACATTGATATTCTCCTTCTGACTCAGTAATGACCGTACCTCCTCTATATCACGGTTAAAAATGGCTTGGACCAGAGGAGGCTACAAAAGATAGAAAACAGTAAGATTAAGTTAAGAATGGTGAAGAAGAAAAATAAACCATTAATAACAGAAACCCACAAATCTTGAGCAAAGAATTTTTAAAAATCCACTGTATCCTAGATCCTTAGGCAGAAGAGGTGATGTGATTGAATCCTCAGGTATTGAACTTTTAAGACCATGTCACAGCTGCTCACACAAAATAACTGGAATTCTGCATACGCTCTTTACCACTGATTGTTTAAAGACCGTTTGGAGTTAGGATAGCCTCAGAAAGGGTGCTCTACAGTCTGTAAAACACTTCTGGCCATCCTAAAATGTCAGGCCCTCTCCAGTCACATGACCATACTTCAGGCACTTGGCCACCGGCTCACATTTATGACTGATTGCAACGTCCTGTGTACACATGACTGGTTTCGGCAAAAGGAGAATGGCTTCACACTTACAACTGTGTGATTTGCAATCACATGGGTCCCTCGATTTATGTCTGTAACGACTTACAACCAAAATTCCACTTCCAAATGCACTTGTAAGTTGAGGATGAACTGCTCCAGAAAGCAAATCTGCTAGTTTTTTTCCTGATCATCTCGGTTTGTAACCCTTTAGTCACAAAATAACCTATACCACTATTTGACGAAGAGGGTACGATAAACAAAATGACCAGAGTATCATATGAGCAAGTTCCTTTAAGATGATGGCAGAAGAGAAAACTATTGTAGACCTTTTGGGCCTTTTTTCCCACTATAGAGGTAAGAGTTCACAATCATTTTGGCAATCCCATTATTTGTGGCAACTATGTATTCTGCTCTTTTCTAATAACCTGCCTGCAAAGAAGGAATAAATGTGTTGGAGCATGCAAAAACAATGTAACACTGATTATACTGCAAATGAAAGGCTTCAATCCTTTCTTCAAGCCAAAAGAGAAAAGAAAGAGAAAACGGAAGCTGTATGTCATGCTGATTTTTGAAGCAGACAGACATTTCGGCATAGACTTTCCTGTGCAACTTTATTTATTTATTTATTTATTATGGGAATTTCTATACCGCCCTCTCCCGAGGGACTCAGGGCGGTTTACAAAAATTAAAACATTAAAATTATAAAAAAGACACAAAGTTAAAACACAAACACACACTTTCATTTCGGTAAGGTAAAATCCTACCTTACCAAGACCAAGGGATGTAAGGTAGGATTTTACATCTGTTGATCTGCATCATCAAGATCTGTAAATGGTATGCAGGAATGATGCTGGGAGACAGAAAAGGAGAGCCGCAGACTAGACAACATGTAAAAGATGTCTCAGCCATAGAAGAAGGAATAGCATGGGAAATGTTTCAAAAGAAACCCTCCCTAGTTTTTCAGAAAGGGAAAGGAAAAATACTTTCAGTCATGCAAGATTCTGTTAATGTAACCTTACAATAAAAATAGAACTAGTACTCCTGGTTATGCTTCTTGTCCTCGACTTACAACCATTTGTTTCATGAATGGTTAAAAAGTGGCACTGAGGGGGAAAAAAGTGACTTATGACCGTTTTTCACACTTACAACCGTTGCAGCATCCCCATGACTACATGATCAAAATCCATGGCAACTGACTCATATTTATGACGGCTGCAGCGTCCCGGGGGTCGTGTGATCACCTCGTGCGACCTTCTAACAAGCAAAGTCAATAGGAAAGCCAGGCTCACTTGACAAACATGTTCCTTAACAACTGCAGTGATTCACTTAACAACTGTGGCAAGAAAGTTTGTAAAATGGGGCAAAACCCACAACTATCTCATTTAGCAACGGAAATTTTGGGCTCAAATCAACTTTACTTGGCCTCTTATCCCACCAGTTTACGAATCAGAAAGCCAAAAGGATCAAATTGTCAGTAAAACCTTTTTGTTAAAATGGAGACTGACTTTCTTACTTCTTGCTATCTATTCCACAAGGCATGAACCTGCAAATCAGCTTGTTTCTTAAGTATACTGTAATTTAAGGTATTATATTTTTACGGATTGTAACTTTCCATGAAATATTTTAAATAATTACATAAAAGTTATATCACGGTTTCTAAATCACCATAGTGAAGTTTACACAACACTCTAAGTAAAAATTAAACCAATATTATGGCGTAACGTAATTCTCCTCAAGCTTTTTTTAATACCTCTGATGCAAAACATAGTGAGGATTCATCAGTTTCAACTTCTATCCTCTTGCACCTGCTTACTTCACTGTTGTAGTCTCCTTCCAGAAATATGAATATTTATGTGGGCAGTGACCACATGGTCTTTCATCCTATACAACAGCCCACACACAACAACTATGCAGACTATAGGCTGCCTAACTGGAACAAATACAGTAGAATAATTAGAAGTTATGTCCACAACTATATCTTCCATGTGATTGTTGGCTCTTCTCCATGATGGAAGGCATAAGACAGCATGCAGCAGGCTGATTATAGACTTCCATTTTCTTCCTAGATACAAACTGACCTAATGATGCCCAACCTTTTATCTGATAAGACTGCACTTGGTTATGCAATTGCAAACAAGTTATACACCAAGTGGAAGAGAGCTGGACAAGTCTCAGTGTAACTTATGTAATGGAAGAAATATTAAACAAATACAGAATAATACATAATTATCAATAAGTCACGTATACTCATTGCATTGTAGTTAACATGATTACTTTTCGTGTGTATCATCATTCTTCAGTCACTTTAAAAGGTACAATTCAGCAACAACTTTCATAAATAGTGAAAGTCTCATCCAAAACTTTGGGGACATGTCATTCTGAGGCCTCATTCACAATTTTTTATTTTCATCATCTGGCCATGGGGACACCACCACAGTAGTGTGAAAAATGGTCATAAGTCACTTTTTCCTGTCCCGTTGTACAGTCATTAAAGGGATGGTTCTAAGTTGAGGACTACTTGTATTCCAAAAGTCAGGACAGGCAAAGAGTCAAGCTACAGGTCACAAAAGATAACCTAGATGTGCCCTACCGACTTCCTCGGAGTTCATAGGACGAGGAGTTCCACATAATATGGCAAGATCAGTAATTATTTAATCCAGTGGTTCTCAACCTATGGTGCGTGGACCCAAAGGGCTGCGACGTTGTCACAGAAGGCTTGAAGAAAAGTTAAGGTTTAAATCTTGAGTTAAATGTTGGTGGTCCTTGGCCACAAAAGGTATTTAAAGGGGGTCGGTGATGAAGAAAAGGTTGAGAACTACCGATCTAATCAGCATCACAGACTCTATCCAGGAGGATTCAGTATCTTAGTGAAATTAAATAATTTTATCAGCAAAGTGCTGATCGATTTAGTCACAGCAGCCAGGCAGGAGATTCCAATGCTAACTCTTCTCCATTAGTCACTCTAAGCAAATCTGCTGGATGACAATCAGCCAGTGCAGTAAGAAAGGAGCAGTGAAGATAGTCTGTGGAGGCCTGAATGCAGGCACATACCTACCTATGCTTGATTGGGCTTGCTTTTTATCTTTCTCTACCAGTGCTTCTGATGCTTCATTTCTGAGAAGGCTTCAGTAAAACCAAGCAGTCAAATATGTTCACAAGAACATCTAGGTCAGTGGTGTCAAACCTTTTTAGGTTCGTGTGCCAAAATCGCACGCATGCACTCTCGCATGCCCCCCACCCACAATGCAATGTGCCCCTCTGCTCTGCGTATGCGTGCACGCCCTTCCTGCGCATGCACGTACCCCGGGTTTTTAGCTGAAAAAAGCAGGAAAAACAGCTGTTTTTGCATTTTTAGCTGTAGACAGGCGGAGGCGCGCATGCGTGGGAGGGGTGCAGGGGAAAGCGCTCCCCCCACTGCGCCTGCGCCCGCGTTAGCTGAAAAAAAGCACAAAAAACAGATGTTTTCCTGCTTTTTTTCAGGTAAAAACCCGGAGTCGCGTGCACAGTGGAGCTGGGCCGGCCAACAGCTGGCATGCCGGGCGACATGGCTCCACATGCCATTTCGGGCATGCGTGCCATAGGTTTGCCATCACGGATCTAGGTTTTCAGATACCATAGTTGCTTGAAAATGAAGTGCTTGGGGGAATTTTAAGAAATTCAGTGTTTGGAACCTCCCCAAAAGTCAGTAGCATATCCAAAACATAGCTGCAGCAATTTATGAGGATTTACACACCTCAGTTTCCATATGAAGATCCAAATCTGTTAGATGCTGATTAGGCTTCAGACAAATGCCCAAAGAAAAAGGCCTCCACAATCCTCTATTAAAGATTTATCATTTATGCTTTCCCAAAGTAAATGAAGGCAAAGCAGTAAGTTATTTGGTTCCGTTTATTCTTTTTCAGAACAATGACAGTTAAGGTAAGTTATTATGTTCCTATAGTTGAAAACCGCAGAAAGGTAGCTGAATGGTTATGTCTGCTTACAGCAATATAAATTTTGTGGCTGAGATATCACCAGCCTATAACTCACGCGGTAGTTTTGGGTATTCAAACATCTTAATATCAAGTTGAATTGCACTAATATGTAATACCTAAAACACTGGATCTGTTCTAGCTGCTTCTTCTAAATACTCTTGACAATCTTCAAATGCCAACAATTTCAGAAATGGCCCAAAACTGGCCTAAAGACATTTTTCAATTGTCTAGAAGCACATAGATTTAAAAATGCAACACACTGTTTAGCATCTTTTAATACTATCTCCATCTCAGCAGAATCCTACTGCTTTTATATTTCATTATGACTACCTTTGTCTACCCAGTGTAATCTGTTGCAGACAAAATACAAACCATGTAACACTGTACACAAATGTTTGGTGATGGTAAATGCCAGTAATAACACGATGCTTATCCAGAATTTGATGGAATATGAGCAGATGGATCAGATATACACTATGACACTGAGATATGATTGGGCAAGGTGCAATATTGTATGAAGAGGTCTCAAGATCATTCAAAATACAACTGGTACAAAATGGAACAACCTGTGGGTTAATTAGCACTAGATACCCCGAGTACATTACACCTATGCTACAATCAATACAATGGATTTCTGGGTGCAGTTTAAAGAGCTACTTTTAACTCATAAAGTCCTACATGGGTTGGCACTTGGCTACAATTGATCAGAGGAGGGGGTTATATTTACCAGGAAGAGCTGGGTTTTTTTTACTAATGGGTTACTATTATGGAACAGTCTCCTCCAAGAAAGCAAGGTGTTGTTGTCCTTCTAAAAGAAAGTTTAAGAAAAGTTCTTCCTGAAGACTTTAAAATGCAATTTATTGGGGAATGGCAGGTGTGTGTGTGTGACAGAGAGAGAGTGTGTGAGAGAGAGAGAGAGTGGTGTGTGTGTGTGAGAGAGAGAGAGAGAGAGTGTGTGTGAGAGAGAGAGAGAGATTGAGATTATTTTTAATTTTTGTAATTGTTAATTTTATGGTGTTATGCATATATATGGATTATCTCTATATACTACTACCGGTAAGAGTTGTGTTACTGTGATGGTTTAGAAATCCACAACAACAACAACAAAAAAAGACACACTTTATTGTATTCAAGTCCTACACCAAGGAGAAATGTAATCAAAGAACACAAACAAGACAACTCCCTTATCTTCCTGGCATCACTCTAACTGCAATCCTCCACACAAAAAAAGAAAAAAAATATATACAACAGAGAACTGTACTGAATACCCTCCTGGTCCTCCTACACATGCTCAGCACAGGCTAGTACAAGGCAGATCTAATCCCATCTGTTCATCTCATCTTCCAGAGGAGGAAAACCTTTAGCCTCTGTATCTCTTTTCAGAAAAGTCTTTCAATCCGGCTAACCTCAGGTTTACTTCCCTCCAAGTCCTTGGACACAAAAAGGAGGGAGGGTAAAGGGGGAAAGATGAGTCATCCATATGGAATGCAGTGGACTCAGTATTCGTCTTTTTTTTTTAATCTTTTCCCACAGATCCCATTATGCCCTACAATCTTGGGCCATGTAGTTCCTGAAGCAACTGATATGATGTACTGCCCACTGTCCTTAAGGTAAATGCTGGCCACAAAAAAAAAAAAATCTAAATTAAATGCATATGTTTAATCAGATATGCTGAACCTGGAAAACTTCACATTAACTCTCCATCTACTATAAATCAGGCTAATGGAATAAAATATTTTAAATTCTAGACTGATGTTTTAAACCAGACAGCCAGAAAGGGCATGCGGGTGGAGGTGGAGAATCTAATGACATTATAATTTAGAAACCTAGGATTTTTTCAGGACTGAGAATTAAAAATTAACTTGCAAAATTGACATGTAGCTAAATTAGAATTACTGTAACACACTTTCTAATTATACTGTGGAGATTATTAGTCAATGCAGTCTGTATTTTAAAAAGCCACTTTCTGACTTCCAGCTCAAAGAAATGGATGAGGCAATATTTCTTATAGCCCCTTATGAACGCTATACTGTATACAAGTATTCCTTCGTTTAGTGACCAGTTACAACAGTACTGAAAAGTCACATGACCATATTTCATACTTATGACTGTTGCAGCATGCCCATAGTCACGTGATCAAAATTCCGGTGCTTGGCAACTGGCATATATTTATGACAATTGCACTGTGTGGGGGTGTCACATGATCACCATTTGTAATCTTCCCAGCCAGCTTCCGACAAGCAAAACCAATGGAGGAAGCCAGATTCACTTAACAACTGCGGTGATTCACTTAACAACTGTGGCAAAAAGATAATAAAATGAGGCACAGCTCACTCAACAACTGCCGTGTTATGCAGTTGTTAGCAACAAAACTGTTAGTCTCAATTGTGGTCGTACATCAAGGACGATCTATACCTATTGATGTAAGGGGAAATACCTATTCTCTAAATATAGTGTAGATAAGCTGCTGCCTTCCAGATATTTGGGGGCAGGAAAGGCAGGACACAAAATAATATAAATACTCGTACAAGGTAGATATAAACTGAGACATTGCTTCCATCTGCTGGGGGCCATGGGATCCAAAGAATTAGAATCAGAAAGTTCAAAGGGACAATTTTATACCACTGAATCCAACCTCCTCTGTGCAGGAGTCCAGCAGATATAAACTAATCTCAACAGATGATCATGCAGCCTCTATTTAGAATAAAATATAATTTTTTATTGGCCAAGTATGATTGGGCACACAAGGAATTTGTCTTTGGTGCATATGCTCTCAGTGTACATAAAGAATAAAAATAAAATAAAATACATTCACCAAGAATCATAAGAATCATAGATACAACACAGTGATAGACATAGGTTACTAATAAGCAATCAAATCATACTAGGAAACAAATAAAAACAATATAAATTGTAAAGATACAAGCAACA
>JANHJO010007220.1:145526-157510 GCA_032468235.1 Pseudoxyrhopus heterurus | reverse complement strand
AGCCAAGAAAACAAATGAATGGATCAGAGATAAACCCAGAGTTCTCTCTTAAGGCACGATGGCCAGGCTTGAATTATCATTCTTTGGATATGTTATGTGATAACCCAACTCTTTTGAGATGTCTCTAATGCTGGGACAGAAAAATGGTGGCAGGAGAGAGGGGAGGATGACCCACAGAAAGGTAAATTTATTTATTTATTGGTTGATTGATTGGTTGGTTGGTTGATTGATTGGATTTTTAGGCTGCCCAACTCCTGAAGGACTCTGGGCGGCTTACAACAACCATAGGATTAGCACATATATTTTTATATACCGCTTATCAGGGCTTTACAGCCCTCCCTAAGCGGTTTACAGAAGTAAGCATATATTGCATATTGCATTTTGCCCCCAACAATCTGGGTCCTCATTTTACCCACCTCGGAAGGATGGAAGGCTGAGTTGACCTTAAGCCTGGTGAGATTTGAACTTGCTAAATTGCAGGCAACTGGCAGCTAAGTACTAATTACTAAGTACTGCACTCTAACCGCTGCACCACCATAGCTCTTGAATCCTTGTTGGAGGTTGTCCTGAAAGCACGCTGAGTAACGAAGTAGAAGACAGCCCATTAAAGAAGCAGGGTGCTCATAATATATTTATCCTGGACGTAGGAGGTGAACAGGCCATAGTTTTGCATTTTCAGAACATCGTTAATGGCCAACTTGGCAACGTGTGTGTGTGTGTTTTGCAGTTCATACACTGATGGTGTGACAGGGAGGACCCCTCTATGAGAACCAATTAAGTTCACACTTTTCTCCCTTCTGAATGCATCCCTCTAACCCAGCCAGCATTTCTCCTCCAGTTCTTGTCCTGCAGGTACCTGCGACGGGTGTATCTTCTACTTCTTGTGGGAAAGCGCAGAAGCTTGTCCCATGTGCACCGAGCAGGATTATCACGAGATCGAGGGGGCTTGTAAAAAAGGACACCAGGTACTTAACGGGTTGCATCTTTGGTGGCAGCATCAACACGGGTTGCATAGTTGCACATTAGACTTTCTGTCTTGTTAAAAATTATAATTCTGTTACAAATTTGGGTAAGGCATGAGGAACCCCAAGCATATCGCAAGTGATCTTAGGCCTTCATTTTTTTCTCCCACGAGAAAAGCTGAAACACAAGATAACTTCAAACTAGAAGAATAGACTAAGAGTTAAAATCAGTACAAACTTTTAAATGAGAAACACGAAGAAAGGGACAATATACCAGTTGTTGGGGACAGTCGTTTACAAACCATCACTGATCACTGGCCGGTTTTAGGTAGAGTGCTAAATCTGGGGATAAAAACGAGTGTGGATGAATGCTGTGGATATCCTGAATTCAAAAGAAAGGGTGAGAAACCTACCAACCCCCTTAAATGTGGCCATGTAATCAACAGCATTTAAGATAAGATAAGATGATAGAATTTATTGGCCAAGTGTGATTGGACACACAAGGAATTTGTCTTTGGTGCATATGCTCTCAGTGTATATAAAGAAGAGAGAATAAAAATAAAACAAAGTATATTCATCAAGAATCATAAGAATCATAGATACAACACTTACTGATAGTCATAGGTTACTAATAAGCAATCATACTACATAAATCATACTAGGAAACAAATAAAAACAATATAAATTGTAAAGATACAAGCAACACGGTTATAGTCATAAGTGGGAAGAGACAAATACTAGGAAGGATGAGAAGAGTAATAGTAATACAATCCTAGTAAATAATTTGACAGTGTTGTGGGAATTAGTTATTTAGCAAAGAGATGGCATTTGGGAAAAACTGTCCTTGTGTCTAGTTGTTCTGGTGCACAGTGCCCTATAGCGATTTTGAGGGTAGAAGTTGGAACAATTTATGTCCAGGATGTGAGGGGTTTATAGATATTTTCACAGCCCTCTTTTTGACTCGTGCAGTATACAGGTCTTCAGACACGTT
Source organism: Pseudoxyrhopus heterurus (assembly GCA_032468235.1). Taxonomy (NCBI): domain Eukaryota; kingdom Metazoa; phylum Chordata; class Lepidosauria; order Squamata; genus Pseudoxyrhopus; species Pseudoxyrhopus heterurus. The sequence continues at coordinate 155,557 of JANHJO010007220.1, read as the reverse complement.
CACCAAACAGAGCTCAACACTGCCTTTTTCCTGTTGTTGTATTATATTCAACTTGAATCTGTTATACCTTTATTACAATTACTTTGTATCCTGCACTTTGGGATGACAACACAAAGCAAGACCCTTTTGATGCAACAATCCAACTCAAACCTATTTCCTTCAAATTCTCCTTGTCAGATTTAAGTTTCATGCTTCATTACCATGTTGTTTACTCTTCTCTGATCCTTCTTAGTGTAATTCCCAGAAGCACAGTATTGGGTCTGACAAGTGCAGAACGCATTAAATTATTTTTTGTGTTTTGGAAATTATACTTCTACTGATGCAGCTGAAAATTATGTCTGTCTTTTTGTACCACACTGCTGACTCACATTTGTCACATATATATATATTCAACAATCACTCCAAAACAAGTATCTTCCACTATATTTTTTGAACATCAAACTTCTTTTATCAAGATAAAGAGGTCTATATGTGTTTCTGTTAAAATCCCATTTCAATATTTTCCATTATAATATAGGAAAACAAGTCAGAGCTGCCTCTGAAGAACCTTATACCCACTGGTAACCAGGACAAGAAATCCCTTCATCACAATCCTAATAAAAACACGGTTATATGAAGCATATCTTAAAACTCAGTACACTGTAATAAAATCACATTGTAGCAAAAAGATCCATCCAAGAAAAAGAAAGACCCTGAAACCCGGCTGGTATTAAAATGTTTCTATTATGCACAAAGTAGAAGAACATTGGAGAAGATGAACATGACTTGTTTAACTATAGCTTAGTGGATAAATGGCTGCCTTCACGTAACATGTTAAGCTAAAATCAAATCATATTCTATCTAGTATGATATGTGACTGTGGTTAGTTATGTCTTCTGCATTAAGAAAGAGAAGCAGTTTATGATGTGAATATGCAATCATACTACTTGGAAGTTTCATTTAAACCCTGTAAGACGAGCAACTGAACACTGTGCTACATACAAACAAAACTAAGAAGATAAAAACTAAAGTTACAACTTTCAAAGGAACACACAAAAGAAAGCCAAAGTGTTCCATTTAGGTACCATGAAAGGAAATTGTTAACATTCAGGTACTACCACAGCCCAAAGTGATATATGGATATTGCAAAAGAAATGATGTGAATAAACTCCCATGAAAAATGCAAATGAAAAGAAATGCAGATTATGAGAGAAACAAAGGCCAGGAAACTATACCAAAAATGTACCAAGAAAAACACAAACATGGCAACGGCCTAATGAGGAAAAAATAGTACTAGCACTTAGACCTATATACCGCTACACAGTGCTTTAACAGCCCTCTCTAAGCGGTTTACAGAGTCAGCATATTGCCCTCAACAAAGAGGTAAATTCTATCTTTCAAAGTGTTCAAAAACAGAAAGGGCCACCAAAACATACTCTAACCTGCTGAATGTATTACAGCTTCACCAAAAGTGTGACTAAGTACTTACCCAGAAACAAATTATTTGACCTCATCCACTGATTTAAACCTGTATTTTGGGACAAGTAAAAAGCTTGAATCTTGTACTGGTATCTTGCCCCATGTGAACAAAGCACTAAGAGTACCAAAAAACCCGAAATGTAGCAGTCCGAGGATGAAGTGGAAAGGGATGCAGCGATGGAAAATAAGGATAAAAAGCAAATTTGCTGGATATGCCAGATACACGCAGATGCACCCAGGCATGCACAAACACACAAGAGAGCTATTGCTGAAGGGGAAAACTGGAGGAGCAAGTCTTCTATTATTGCCACCACCAGTCCTCTATATGCCGCCCAGAGTCCTTTGGGAGTGAAGCGGCCTATAAGTAGAATAAATAAATATGCCACCTCTAGCTCCTGAAGGAAAGCCAAGACATAAAATAAAAGATCTGAGAAGGATTCTGTATCTTTAAGAACTAACGCAGAATACTTTAAGCCCCACTAGGCCCAAATCCTCTTTTCCCCTCCAGTGTGATGCTAGGAGAAATTAGAGCTTGCAAAAAATCTCCCTTTTGGGGGCCGCTGCTAAGACGAGGACCTGCCTAGGTTGGGAAGAAGTCCTTGCGCTCCAGAAACCGGCGAGAGGGGAGCAAGGAGGAAAAGAGGGACGGAGAGGAGGAGTTCGCAGGCAGAAACGAGGGCCCAAAACAGAGGAAGGCGGTGGGAAAGGGCTGCCTGGGGGAACGGAAAAAGCAGGCGCAGCCGAGGCGCGTCGGGGAAAAGGGCGGCAAGAACTCTTTCTTCTTAGGCGGGAAACAGCAGGGCTCTCAACCCGGGCACCGCCGCCGGCCTTCTTCGGAGGTTGGTAGCCATCTGGCCGGGATCAGGACAGCCCCGCTGACTCTCGCTTGGCCCCCAGCTCCGACTCCATCTCGAGGCCGCCGCTGCACGCCGGAGGGAGAAGCCAGCTTACTCCCGCTGAAACCAAGTGGGCGGCTCTCTGCACTAGGCCGTGCATCCCCCGGCTGGCGTAGCAGACGCGGCGGGCCAGCAAGCGAGGCGGAGAGAGAGAGGGACGAGGCCAGAGCTAGGCGCCGGGAAAAGGGTCAGACGGAGGCGCCTTCTCCCCACGCCCGCCATACCTGGTCCGTGATGCTGAGAATCCCCATCTCCGGGCGGGGCCGCCCCCCCTCTCAGCAGCGCCGCCGCCTTCTCCTCCGCGCTCTCGGCATCGATCGCGCTTCGGCTGCCGCGGCGCCCTCCGGCTGCTTGTGGGGCGGCGGGCGGGGAGGAACTCAGCCCGCCCACCGGAGGGAGGAAAGCAGGCCGGCCGTGCCGACGTAGCGACCCCTGCCGGGGAAGCCCGCCCAGCCGCTCCTCCCAGTCCCCGGGGACCAGGCCGGGGAGCCCCTGAAACCGGTTCTCTCTCTGTTGCAGCTGCGGTCCCGTCTCCACCCGCGCCCCGGGTCGCTTTTTCGCCTGCCGGGCCTGCGTGCTTAGCCAGCGGCGCTTCGGGAGTGAAACCCAAGAGACGGGGTTGAGCCAACCCTGGTTCCGGAAAGCATGGCCACGCACGTGTGTCGTGCAAACATCCAGCGCTGCACCAGTTATATTGGGTTGATTTTGGCTTCGAAAAGTTAAGCCCGGTGGGTTGTGGATAATCCTTGGATGGGAGACCAGGGTAGAGTGGGAAGTTTTTAAAAGTTTAAAAACAATCCGAAACAAAGCCAGTAGCAAAAATTCCCATAACCAGAATATTGCCAGAAAGCTACAACTATAGTAGTTTTTTGTGAAATTCCTGGAGTTTACCTTGTGAGAAGTTGTATACTGTTTCCGTTGTGGGAAGCCCTCCACCCACCCTCCTAGAGAATGAAATATTTTGGGGAATATTAAAACAGAATATTATATTTCCCCAAAGGAGAAATGGAAAAAATATTCTTAAAGGCAGAAAGCAGCCCTCAGTCTTTCTTAATAGCCTACTGCAGATGTCCATCAAGGAATCCTGGGCCAGTCTGTTCACAAATAAAACACCTTCACCTCCAGCAATGGGATTAAAATTTACATCCTTCCCCCACCTAAATTCTAAGGACAGGACCTTTTAGGACATAATAGGATTAACCCACCACCATTAGAATAACAAAAGACACCAGGCTCATTACACTGCACAATCCCTGCAGCATTTCAGAAATCGTATAAAAAAACTTGCAATCAAGCTAATTTGTCAGCTGCCCCAGAACTGCATGCTATGGTTCTGCTCATCAATAAACAGAATCCTTTCCACTCAGCCTCCACTTTATTTCCAGCACCTTTCTCCCAGCTTGGAACTGAACCAGGTGGATCTTTTCTTTCTTCCTACACCAGGGTGTCAAGCTGGCAGCCTGTAGGCCAGATGCGTTACCTGCAGGCCACGCCCACCCTGGCTTCGCAAAAGCAAAAAAAGTCATGATATGTCACATGACACGATCGAGTTTGACACCAGTGTCCTACACCATCTTCCCTTAAAACATTAACAGAATCCACAATGGTCTTATAATCAGTGTCTCTGCTAGATAATTTACAGTCAAGATGAAACAAAATTAATCAAGTAAAAATAGTAAATGGGGAAAATCCTTTACCTAAAATTCTTCAAACTCCCAAATCCAGACCTAATCCACATTTCCAAGGATAAGGTCTGCAACCTCAAATAGAGTTAATTAAAGTAGGTCTCCCAGTGGAACTGCATGTTCACAAGAATACACACACACCTCAAGTATCATCACCCTAGAATCAGCACATAGACACTTCCACACCTGGAACAAGCTCTCCTATTTAACTGTCACTTTACCTCATTTCTCTTTCAAGAGTTCTCCTTCAAGCATAGTGTACAAACACAAATTTGTAGTCATGAGTTGTAGAAATATGAATCACTAGTTAAAGTGGCTTTAGTAGTTTCCACTCAGAAAAATGAGAATGTGGTATCTCCATGCTCTATTGATTTAGACTAAAAGTGGAGTGTGGATGGATAGGTGTTAAAAATATTCTGAGCTCCAAATTTTAACATTTATGGGATTAACTTCATCTGAGGCTTACTCCCTTTAGAGTGCTTAAGGCTATTTTTATAAATATATATATATATATAATTTCAGATTCCATGTATCATTTAAGTGAGCAGTTTCATTGCTTATCCCTGCCCACAATATTGCCTCCTGCGGCAATATTGATTCCTTCATAAAATGGTGTTGCATGCACTGCTTTTTATATCATTAGATGTTTTAGGATATTTGTAGCTCTTTTCTCTGAACTGGAGAATGGCTATTAAAATCATCTGTGTTCTGTGTTCTGGTAAGTTTGCTACTTGATATGTGAGAAACTATCTCCCTTACATTAAGACACAAGACCCATTATGTGCTTCCTAAAACCACCAGAAAGTATAAAAATGATTTTTTTTCTAATCTGTTGTGTAGTTGGACAGATTAGGATTTGGAAATTGTTGTGAGGACAATTTATGTTAAAGAATATACTTTTTCTCTGCTCCCTGTCCATACATCTTTAAAATATATGTATGACAAAAATACCATAAATCTTCAAGATTGAAAAGAAAATTGCCTGGAAGGTGTTGCACAGATGCAGATGGGAAAATGCCAGATATATATTAATCCTTTGCATTTTACTGGAATTGTGTTCAGTAGGGCTTGCATTCAAGTGAAAAATTCTACTGAATATCTTCTGTGTACCCAAATAGGATTTTATGGTTAATTGCACATGATACAGATGAAAGGTCTCTACTGACTCAAATGCTACCCACAACTCATAAAACAGTCTCATAATTATTCAAGAAATTAAGAACTTCCCTTTGTAATTTCTGTTTAACTCTGTATAAGCATATAATTATGACTGTCAGCCAATGACAGACAAATGTTGTCCAAATATAAAATTATAGACTTCCCTTGTGTTTCTTAAGGATAGCCCTCTGCTCAACATGTTTTAAGAGTCTTTGATCTTCTGTCCATTTATCACTGCATTCCATACTTGCTGAGTTAAAAAATACTGAGTTGCTGTCTTTATTAAACTTTAATAACGTTAAGAGTTGTTTCATATTGTATTATTAAAAGCAATGTAGAATATTTTATTTCATTTTGATTTACTGGAATTTTGGAGAAAATTTGGTGTGCCTTTCATTATTGGCTATTGATACTTAATGTTTTAGAAAGGTTGGAGAATGTATTATTCCTTTGAAGTGCTACAATGCAGGTAAGACTTGATCTTCACTGTAACCTTATCCTAAAGCAGCGATGTCAAACTCAAGGGCCAGGGGCTGGATCCGGCCTATGGGGTACTTAAATCTGGCCCATGGAGCCACCCTGGAAGCAGCAAAGGACCGCCTTTGCCAGCGAAAATGGAGCGGCCTTCTTGAGCTCTGATTTCGCTGGCAGAGGGTTGCAGGAGGCCATTGCAGCTGAAAACAGAGGTTGGAAATTTTCACTGGCAAAGTGCTTGGGCCAGCAAAAATGAAGATCCCAGAGGACTGCAGGAGGCCGTCACAGCCAAAAACGGGATCGAGGGAAGCCACATATGCCTCCCAAGCTCCATTTTCACTGGCAGAGGGCTGCAGGAGGCCGTCGTGGCCAAAAATGAAGCTCGGGAGCCCATTTTCGCTGGCAGAGCGCTCGGGCCACCACAGGCGTCCCTGACACGAGTGACGTCAAGCTGGCCACGGCCACCCCAGCCCCCAAAGTCAAACACAACCCTGATGCAGCCCTCAATGAAATTGAATTTGACACCCCTGTCCTAACGCCTTGTAACTTGTGGTTGCATGTAACTGATGGTCAAAATCTAAACTTCAAGTGTTACATGAAAGGAGAGCAATTAACTGTTCTAAATGTACAATGGATCGTAGTACAATAAATGGTAAAAATTGCATTAATGCCTTTTACAATATTAGATTAGTTTTCATAATTCCCATTTAGCATCAACAGCACTATTTTGATTAAGGGTTATGGGAATTGAAGCTGTTTTTTCAAGGTTGTGAAATGTTGTGCAGAGTGCAGTAGAGGGCACTGTCCATTCTTTACTTCCAGCATCATGGATCAAAATTGTCCCATATAATTACTAGTTTTATAGTTATCTTTCTTAAATCCACTATCATTTTATCTTTCATGCTTGTTGAATGAAAAAGCAGACATGTCCAGGTAATGATGCTTTATCCTCATACTGTAAAAGTTTCACCCATTAATTTCTGCTAATAAAGCTACTGTTATATTAGATTAGCATACAGTAGTAATTACTGCTATTTAATATATAGCCAGTTCTCATGGCCATATTATATCCCTGGGAGATGAACATGTGGTCTGATTTTGGAGAGTCTGTCTCCACCTGTTTTAAAAACAGAAGTTATTTAAAAATCAAGTGTTTATGTTTATTTTAAACACAGTATCTGCCTAAAATATCAGGGACTACATATGCTAGAAAGGGTTATATAGGGATAGCTTTCTTTGAGAACAGAGTCTATATTGAATCAAACCACAACCCCATCTAGTGTAACAATCTGTGTCACTCCAAAGCCAGCTGGATGCTTTTAGGAACCTAATAAGCTTGGATTAGAGAGCAGTAGCCCTCTCCAACTGATGGCTTTCAGCAATCACTGTTAAAAGCATATTGTTTTATCCTTCTGCTTTTAAAACTTATGGGTGGAATGCTCAACTAGATTTCATGGATTGGGCAATTTATGCTTCTACAGCAGTAGAGGAAAGACTCTTGATTTGTTCAAACGGCAAAGCAGCCATATTAGAGGCTCACGTAAATTGTGTCCTTAATTAAATCTGGAGAGTATACAAAAGCCTGAGTCCTAGCTCAAGTCAAGCATTGTTGCTCTTGGCCATCTCTAGCACGGCCTTTTTCCTCCTTTGTTCTGCTTCCATAATTTGATTGTTAATGAAAAATGGAGGGAGGAATGCTGTCTTTTACCATTCCTTGGTAAAAGAACTCTGAGATTTTGGAATATGGCCAAATCAGTGTCTCCATTTCCCAACCCTTGCAGACACGCCAGAAAGGTACCTGAATACAACCGACAAATCCAGTATGATGGCTATCCTCTGAAACCATGTTTCTGAACCTTAGCTGCTTAAAGATGTGTGGATTTCAACTCCTAGAATTCCCCAGCCAGCTATGCTGGCTGGGGAATTCTGGGAGTTGAAGTCCATGCATTTTCAAATGGCCAAGGTTGAGAAACAGTGCTTTAAAGTAACTAGTGCTTTTTCTGACCCATGACTAGGCCAGAACCATAACTGAAAAGGATTCAGATGCTTCACAGAAAAAACAGTACTTTCATCCAAAATATGCATAACCGTAATTGCTGGTTTTCACTCTAATCATACCCAGAATCATGACAAAAGATCACATTAGGCACATTTCCTGCCATTTGGAAAACAACCCTTAGGAATTTAGATTGTGCCTTGCTCAAGGAGGCAAAAGAACCTTATGGACCTAAAAGGGCAGAAAAATAAGCCATACATGAATTTTTGCTTCAAATACATAAAGAATAGCCAGCATAAATAATCCCTGTGTAGAATAATAGAAAAATTGCAGGACATTGATAATTTGGGGAAATTTTGAAGATGCACTCAATGTGCCCTATACTTAACAGAAGAGTAAAATATTAGCCCCAAATATTTAAGATTTGAAACATTGCTAAGGAGTTCATTCACCCACCAAGCAGAGATTCTATGGCATTGGGCAAGTAGGAGAACTTTAGCTTTAGAATAATTTATTTTCAGAGCTTTCTTTTATGATACATAGTCAAAGGGTAAAGGCTAGTTCTAAACCAGATGGTGTATGTGATAACAATACTGCACCATTCATGTAACAATATGCATATCAGACAATTTTAGAGGCTGGCAGGTGAGGTTGTTGAAAAGCACCTGTTTTGGATTCACAAATTTTATTTAAAGCTTTATTTATTTCACTCACTATAGTTCATTTTGTACCATGGAAATGTATGCTTTTAAATAAAACAGTATAACATTTGTTAGTCTAAAAAAGCACTATAGATTCCTGACTCCTGATGTGGGGTTACCAGGGTCTAACACTGGAGCCAGTTTGGTGTAGTGGTTAAGGTATCAGGCTAGAAACCAAGAGACTGAATGTTAATCCTGCTTTAAGCACAAAGCTATTGGATGATCTTGGGCCAGTCATTCTCCTTCAGCCCTAGGAAGCAGGCAGTGGGAAACCTCTTCTGAAATCTTGCCAAGAAAACTGCAGGGGCTTTTCCAGGCAGTGACCAGGAGTCCACACCGATACAAAAGTACACAAACACAAATAAACTAAGACAATCCTACAATACCCTTGGAAAGGGTTACTATGTTCAATTTGAACATACTATATACACGATCAATGTAATCTTTACTCTCTGTGCTTTTGCCACTTCACTTCTGTATGGGTGTCTATAATCCTATCTTATCCTTCACTCAAGTATTTATGCACCTGAGGTAAGATTGATGTATCTGATCAATTGCACTACAGCCTAGAGATGAACAAAGTTAGGTCATAATACAAACTCATAGGTCAGATCTGAGAATTAAGGAACATCCTACCTCTGAATGCATATTTAGCGCAGGTATTTGTGATCAATGTCATAGTGAACATAAAACTCTATTCTTGATTTTCCCCTTTCAAGACTTTCAAGTAATTGACAAGGTTAAGTATTAATGCATACCATAGATTTCTTAGAGTAGGCTCAATTCCTATGACTTCATGATGGCCATGTAGATTTTTGGCAACAATAGATATGACTCTTTATTGTCTTATTCCAGATTTTTCTTCTCAAATTAGTCTTCAATCTGGCATTTCCTCTTGTTTTCTATCCAAGTACTGACCATGGTCAACCCTACTTAGCGTTTCAAGATCAGTCTGCTCCCTAATGGAACAGTTAAACAGTAGAGACCCAAAAAGTTTTGTTGATTTACTGCAAGTGTCTTTCCATATGGTTGATAGTACCATAAAACAATTGGCATTAAGCAGCTATTCTTATTCACTCTTTATAGATATATTCCTTAATGGCAGAAAAAACATGGTCTTTAAATGGAAAAAAGCAATAGAAAATTTTTGGGCATAAGGGGGAACAATTGTGTATCAAAATATGAAAAGTCTAACAATCAACTTCAGTCCGGTTGCTGTCCATATTTAAGACAAAGAATGTTAGGCTGGGATCGCACGTCATGCTAACCCTAGTTTATTGAATAAATCCAAATAAGACTCTATGGATCAATATGTTAAGGCAATGGTTCCCAACCTTTTCTTCACTATGTACCTCCTTTAAATACTTTTTGTGGCCATGGACCATGGCAACAGAGCACCAAGACTTAACTCAAAATTTAAATCATAACATTTCTTCAAGACTTCATGGACCCCTGGGACGACATCGCGGGGCCCCAGGTGTCCATGGACCACAGGTTGAGAAGCACTGTGTTAAGGTATAACATATGAAACTTAGCTGGCATGATACAAGATATTAAACCAAAACAAATACACTTTATCATGCTATAGGAGCTTTGGTGGCTCAAGTGGTTAGAACAGAGTACTGCAGATCAGCAGTTTGGCTGATCGAATCCCACCAGCTCC
>JANHJO010007220.1:103162-115750 GCA_032468235.1 Pseudoxyrhopus heterurus | reverse complement strand
GCAATATGCTGACATTGTAAACCGCTTAGAGAGGGTTGCAAGCCCTGATAGGTGGTATATAAAATACAGTGCTATTGCTATTGCTATTTAAAGATATTCTTCATGTAAGAATATATGCCTCTTGTAAGGCTTTAAAGGTTTTCCCCCTGAAGCTTTGGAAAAAGATTAGATGACCTGTTTCCCTGCCCCCCAAGCTTTGGAAAAAGACCTAGTTTCCCCCCGAAGCTTTGGAAAAAGATTAGATAATGGCACATTAGCAGAGTTTGGTTCAGGGTTTTTATTGTTTTTCATGTTTTACGCTTTAACTGGCTGTGTTCTTTAATTTTTATCATGTTTTATATGTTTTTTAATCTTTGATTGGGAGCTGCCCAGAGTTGGCTGAAAGGTATACAGCTATATAAATGTTTTAAACAAATAAATAAATAAGCAGGTCTTCCCTGCTGGAATTGTTAAGACCATTATAAGATTATCATTAAGGGGCTGGAAGGCTCTTGTCTCTTACTTGCTTAAGCGCCTGAGTTTGCTAATAAATACTATTACCAAGAGCTTTTGTAAAGACTAAAGAAGAAACACCCATAGTAAAGAGGATGGGTAGAAGTGAGTACCACTGCTACCCATCATCTCCCAGATTTGTTTTACATTCCCCATTTAGACTTTCAGTCCTTATTCCTACTCAGCATTATTGAGTAGTCTGGTGGGACAAATGTGCCAATCCTCCTGATCTTCTGCTGGTTGGCACATTCCATCTGCCCACTGCAAATTGGAGGACACACCCACAACTGAAAAACCACTTGCAGTATCATCTGAACACGTGTCTCTGTCTCTCTGTCTCTCCCTCCCTCCCTCCCCAAAGCAGGATTTCATATCCCAGCTGTGTGTTTTGCAACTGTGGCATCACACAAGTGCCAGGTTACTCTTACAGCAGCTGCCCCGATAAGAGTTCACAATGCGCAGCCAGGTCAAGCAGGACAGATAAATCTGTTCAAATCTGTTCAAAATCTGATCATATGGGAAGGACACATGGGAAGGACATTATGGTAACCACGAAGCCAAAGCATAATTAGATTGGGAAGCAAAATGAATGTTGCCATTCCTGTACTTCTGGGATCTATAACATTGGAAAGGAAGGATAACTAAGGGGCCCAGCGTGAGGGGAAATACAGTTTAAGGCAAGGGAAGACAGAAAACAGCAGACATGTAAAGGAGTGTGAACAGCTCAGAGAAAGCTCTATCGGACATGGGGACTGACAAGGAAGCAGCAGAACAGTCAAGGCAACTCATAGGTTGGATGGAAATCAGAGGACAAGTGGACAGGAGGGCATTATTTAAGAAATCAAAGAAAAGAGAATCTAGGATCAGATTCCAGCTATCTTCACTTTTCCAAGACTGTTCTGACAGAGATTTAGATAAAGAGCACTTTTGAAGCAGTAACTCATCACCACCTCTATCATAATGCAGCCCGCAATGAATATTTGGTTTAAATATTTTGCAGGACTCAGTATTGACAGGAGTTGAAAACATGGCAAAACAGAATGCCAACAGAAGCATTTATACTAGCAATCAAATTGTCAGTATTGGTTGCCTAAAAAAAGCTCTGTCAAAAATATGGAGAATTCTGTAAACGAACAAACTGAAAATGGTGTAGTCAGAAGCTACTGCCAAAGGAATAGTACGTATATTATCATGTATCATAAAGGGTTTGCTAATTTGACATGGGTAAGAAACAGTACTGGCCATTTAGAATGAACAGTGTCGTGTTTTCTTAGTAACACAATGATCGCTAAGTTTGTGCAATGCTTTGGATTCAAAGCAAAAAGATGCTGTGAGAGTGTACACATGGTAGCTGTTACCATCTTTTAAGACAATTCTGTCTTTTTGAGGATCATGCTTTAACTGAAGAAGGCACCTGGGCAATTCCAGGGAGACAGTTGCAGAAAGCCGCTATAGGAATAATCACACGTGTTTCGAGTATTTTTTTTGCCTTCAAATTGGAAGGGTTGCACGGCTCCAACAATCAATTTCCATTCCAACTGCAGGAACTTGAAGTCATTTCAGGGCATGTTTCAACATAAGAGTTGAGGAACCTCCAATCAATGGACCTAATCCAGCATACCTGATTGGCCCGTTCATCGAGTGAGCAGTTTAGAAACAGCCCTACCCAAGCCTGCCCACTTCTCTGATTACTTGATATCTTTCTCCACATCATTATTTTCTCCACAATTGCAGAAGATGTGAAGTAGTCAAGTTATTTGGAGCCACGATGAGAAATAGCTGAAAGATGAGCCTACATGTTCTCTCTTGGTATGACTATCTCTGATGAAGAAGAGAGGTCACCTTCTAATTGGCATTCCTGCAAGGATGGTGGTGTTATCAGTTGTCCCTCATAGGATGAGGTTAGGAGTACAGGCAGTCCTCGACTTACGACCACAATTGAGCCCAGTGTTTTTGTTGCTAAGTGAGACATTAGTTAAGTGATTTCTGCTCCATTTTATGACCTTCCTTACCACGGTTAAGTGAATCACTGCAGGTGTGAAATTAGTAACACGGCTGTTAAATAAATTTGGCTTCCCCACTGACTTTGCTTGTCAGAAGGTCGCAAAAGGAGACCACATGACCCCAGGGGCACTGCAATCATCATAAATAGGAGTCAGTTGCCAAACGTCTGCATTTTGATCACATGACCATGGGGATGCTGCAACGGTCGTTAAGTTTGAAAAACAGTCCTCAGTCACATTTTGCAGTGCTGTTGCAACTTCAAACAGTCACTAAATGAACTACTGTAAGTCGAGGACTACCTGTACCGATTTCACATTCTGTGGCAGCTGCTTTTGTTTTTGCAGAGTGAATGCTCTGGGAAGGAAGTTCTTCACTGACCAAGCAGCTGCTGAATCAGGCTGCTCTGTCCTGCATGCAGCTATTTTCTATGAGAAGGAGGTGCAGGAATGTTTGGCTCTTTCTCTCTCTCTCTTTCTCTATGGCAGGAGTGTCAAACTCACGTCGTCACAGCGGCATCACATGACATATCGGGGCTTTTTCCCCCTTCACTAAACCAGGCGTGGGCGTGGCCAGCGCGTGACACATCTGGCCCGCGGGACGGGAGTTTGACAGCCCTGCTCTATGGAAAACTGACAAGACAGAAAAGGGAAACTGATTGCACCCTGAAAGTCCACAGGATCTCATTCTTCACCTCATTTCAAGACAAGACATCATCAATGGCAAGGACAGAACCAAAATAGTTTCTTTGGAAAGAAACTATTCTCTTCTAACAGACTCCTCAGTTTCAAACCTCAGTATGCTGGAAAGATTAATGGGCAGCCAAAGCAAATTTAGCACCGTCTCCCCACCCCCTGTGATTTGCAAATCAGACAGCAACACCTCATGGCAGATAAAGATCTATGCAGCCAGACCAAAGTCTCCTTGCTTCAGTTCAGAGGGTGTGTGCGCACACACAGTGTAAGTCAGGCCAGAGCACATGTCATTACGCTCAGGGTCTCATATTACAAGGATAGCCACGTGGGAGGCCAGAGATTGAGATCCAAGGTCATATGCTAAGCTGACTCTTGTCATTTACCATGTGCTAACTGGACAATCCTAGGGAAATTATGTCTACTTGGTCACAAAGGATCTGAAATGACTGAGCAGTAACAGGAGGGTCATCAGGAAAGAAAAGTTAATGACGGGGCTAACTGAATGGTTAGAATATAGTAGTACTCATTCAGAATTTAGGAAAGTTAACTGGCTAGACTTCTTTCCTTTGCAATTGCTGAGAGGTAAGCTTACATCCCTATCAAAATCTTGATAAGTTAAACAGCATAGTACTTAACGTTAGTAAATCAGTCCTAGAATCGAATTTGCAGCATTTACATATATCGTACTCAAAGTTCTCAATTGGCAGATGCAATAAAAAGACTCTGCAGAAACAATCTTCAGATGTTGCTGTGACTTTAGTTGTGCTCTTAGTTGTGCAGAGCACGATAAAGCTTTGACCAACAAAAACTACCAAAAGGTTTGCTCCAGTTTCTAAATTTTAACAGGCATAGTCTTATATTTTCAGCCTTAAAAAGAAGCTCCGAGAAAAACAAGTACAAGACAGTGAGTGCACTGTGAACTACAATTGTTCTATGGCACAGCCAAGACCATTCATGTATGCATTTTCTATTTATTCAGACATGCATACAATTTACAACATATAGTTCTGGATTTTAATTCTAGATAGCTCAATCAGATGGTGAAGAAAATCCTGCCACGGTACAGGTACACGCGTTCATAACAGCGCCAAGCTTGAAGTCACTTCTATAACCTCTTCTACCAACGCTTGTGGAAAGCTTGTTGCTTGTAGCTTACCTCCCAGTACTTGGTCCGGCTAATTCCCTCAGAGTAGGCGCGGGCAAAAGTGCTCTCACTGTTGAGAGCTGTGACAGCAGCACTGAGTTGTGACATGGGATGAAGGTTGGTGGGGAAGTTGTCAAGCATAGTCACTACATGGGAAGGCAGGGCTGCTCTCTTAGCCCACTCTCGAGACACCCAAGTCACCTGAGTAAAGAGAACCACAACGTTACACATCTATAGCTAGGGGGAAAAGTGCTATCCAACATCAGCTTTTCATGGCCTTGGCTGTTCTTGTCATTACAATAGAGCTCTTATTGTTTTCCCCAGACACAAAAAAGGTTGCACAATCACTTTGCAGGTCACTTTAAGTGGGATGAACATGAGTCTCCCAGAAATCTTTGCCGTGTCTTATTACCTGTTCTTGGGAAGGAATTTCTCCTGTCACTAGTAACCAAAAGAGCCCTTCAGGAAGGGGCTCTGCACCTCCGGGGGCTTTGGGTAGCAGCTTCTGGCACTCAGGAATGCTGTAGCCACGGAATCGAATGCCCTAAAAACCAATCCCAGAAGCAGGATAAGAAACCACATTTCAAGTGAGAGGCTAAGAGCTAATTACAAAAGTAATGTCACCAATTCTTCCCTCCTTACCTCATCAGGATCCAAGACAGAGGTCTCGTATATTAGTCCTTTCATACCTCTCATGCCACCGTAGACCTGGAGAACAAAGAGAGTTACTTAAAACAAAGAAAAAAATTGCCTTCACCTTAATCCTCTAGCTGACCCAAATGCAGAAGGCAGAAAAATTATTCCCTTGTTTGGGTCTGTCCCCACAAATATCTGACTGGACAGTATTTGACAGAAGTTAGGTTTGGGTCTTCAGGCTTCCTAGTTTCTCCAAATTCCCTTTTTTCCATTCAGTCTGAGGTGATTGAAGTCACATTTGTAGTTAGCTTGTTGATATACTTTTGCATATATTTCACTTTTTATATGTCATAGACAAATTGGTAGAGAATTGTTCCCAAGTTTTATTACACATTTTCCCTCACTTTTAGCACTCTGAAAAACAACAGTGGTAAGTTTTAATAGTGTCTCTTTCTCCCTATTTGTCTTAATTCTTTCCCTTTCTAGCCACTTTTTGTCTAGAACAACAGCTTCAATCAGGTCAAATAGAACAGCACTTTTTAACAAACAATCAAGGCTAGCTTTCCAACTGGCACACAGAAAACCTACTATAGTATTTCACATCCAATTTGCACTAGAGTACACAGGACATCAATTTAAAAGCAACTAATGAGATGAATTGTAATTCAGAAAGAAAATGAAGCTCAGTGCAGTCTAGGAAGTTAGTAGAAATCAAGAAAACTGCTTTGGCAGCTCCATACTTGAGAAAGAACTGGGTTACAAATAAAACCAGCGACATTGCTGCATTGCTTAATCATGACTAGGCTTTTCCTGACAAGTTAAACTTTTACATCAATTACTGTGCACAATGCCAGAAATGAAATTTCCTTAACCTATCCCAAAGGTTTCTATCAATAACTTTCTCAAACTGGTAATCTCTGGATGTTTTCAACCACAACTTTCTTTAAGCAAAACTGTCATGGATGTGCTTGGACTGAATAATAGCAGATATAATTCTCCTCATTAGCATGGAATGGCTTGAGGAAAGCTGAACAAGAAAAACTAGACTTTGAGGCAGTAATGTCAGCATTTATTTATCTGTCGGTATTTCTGAGCTTTCTTAATAACCAAGGACTTTGGGTAATGAGCAAAATAGATTCAAATTAAGACAACAAACATCAGGAAAACATGAAGCTATCTTGGCACCCTCCATTCAGCTTAAGCTAAAGGAGAGTTACCATTTGCTTTTGAACAGCAAAGAGTGTAGGACCTACATGTATTGTGGAGGTAGGGAAATACAAAACCTTGCAATACACAAAACGGGGGCTACTATAGAGATGGCCTCGTATCTTGTTCATGCCTAATGCACCTTGTAAGAAAGAGGGACTTTTAGAAGATCTTCTTTACATGACTCTTCCACATGGACAAATTCTGTTCTAGCAACCTGCTGCCCGATGTAATTGAGCCTGGGAGTATACTGGTAACCAGTATGGCAACTTTATTGAGATGTTACTGTAGATTTATGGGATTCTCATCGGCATTCTTATCACTGTGTTTTGTATCAGCTACACTTCTGGGTCATTTCCAAAGGCAGCCCCCACATAGAGCATATTAAGAGTATTCCAACTGAGTAGCAATCAAAGTGTGAGTTACCCTGACCAGGGCACCCTGATCTAAGTAGGATTGTTAAGCGGTGCATAAATTGGGTGAAAGCTCCCCTAGCCACTGCTTCCACCTGCTGCTTAATCAGAAACCAGAAATCCAGTTGGCTCCCCTAGTCAAAGACCACCTCCTTCACAAGCATGACCTCCCTCCAGAGTAATCCTAGGCATTGTGCTCTAATGTTTATGGGCAAACATCTTGGAGGGGCACAACTGAAGCTCCCATTCAGTTCCTCACAGATTCCAGTCATTGAATCAGGACTTCTATAGCATCTCTGGCACAATCTAAGATGATGATGTATGGCTGAATGTCTTCAGCATACTGATGGCATCACAGCACCAGCTGTCCTCTTCCAGCAAGGTTATGAAGATGTTAAATAGCATAGAGGAAAGGCCTGAGCCTTGTGGGATATCATACCAGAGGACCCAAGGGCTTGAGAATTTTCTTCCCTCTGCCCAGCACCGCTGACTAGAATTGTCTATTCAGAGAGGAGGGGAATCGTCAAAATCAAGTCCTCAACTCTTATATGTGGTCGAAACAAGATGTGTTTGATGGTAATACTGAATGCTGTGAAAAGATCTAATAGGATTAGATGAGAGGCACTCCACCACTCAAAGTCACAGCAAAGGTCATGTACTAGAATGACCAATACAATTTCTGTCCTCTGACTGGGCCTGAATCCTAACTGAAAAGAATTCAGATACTGTAGTATGTTTCCTCCAGGGCCCTCTCTAGTTGGTTCCCCATGTTCTCACTTTTTTTGTACCTCTCCTTCCCATGGCATTTTTGAGAGAGGAAGTGGAATGCTACAAGAATAAGTTATTATTCCTCCTTGGTCTGGGATTGTAAGCTTTTGGAAATTTGACAGCATGTCACCAAGGCTCCCATAAAATAGCTGCAGGGGAGGATAAGCATGCTAATTTAGAAAAAAAAAAGATTCTAAAAGCCAAACAAATGTAGAGGAGAAGACTCAAAGTCATTTTCTTAAACATATTTTTTTTTTAACTTCAAGACTTAATTGACTGATTCATTTACTGAATCAGAGAAAAACAAGCTGGTCAAGACAGAACTGGGACCTGAGCCCCAAATGTCAAATCTCACCCTTCTCTCCATAAAGCACAATAAAGCACCTACTTAAGAAAAAGCTCAGAAAAGACATACACAAGCGAATCAATAATCAGTCACATATAAACAATTTTCAAGAAACAGAAATAGAACAGAGACAAAATGCAAAACTATAAAACACTACCCTGTTTTTCATCATGGGTTCCTGTCTCCAGACCATTCCTCCTATCTACCAGTATAATCCTACCAAATCAATTTATCTTTTCATTTTTTTTATATGAGGAACTCATCCATTTTATCTTGTGCCCACATGAACATAGAAACTGACGCAGACATTTCCACTGAAGGCTGTTGCCTCTTCTCAACCTAAAGTGATTTTTGTAACACGACAAGATGAGGAAAAAGCCTTTCCAGAGATGAGGAATAGTAAACTAGGTGCCAGCTAGCAAAACACTTCACGCAAAAACATGTCCCCCCCTTGACTGCCATGAGTTTCAAAGTTCTGCAAAGAATTCCCAATGGGCTCCAGTTTGACAGGACCAAAACTGGGAACATTTTGGTCGCTTCAGGCTTTGGTCAAAACAAAAACTGGAGGTGTTTTACCGGATGATTAGGGCAAGGCTTTTTGACCTCATTCTCATGTTCCTCCTGCACCTGGACTGGGGGCTAGCCTGCTTGCTAATCTTCTCAGTGCCTTCCTTTCCCTATTTGCTTAGCCACTAATACTGATGTAATGAGTTTTTTCCTGAACCTCTGAGCTGCATCTTCCTGGAACAAATACATGTGCTTTGGTCCAGACACAGATCATTAAAACTAGCTACTTTGTTCATAGAACAGTCTGTAAATCCCCTAAGGATTGCAACTTTATCTGAAGGCCCAGGCCTAGTGGATAAACAAGCTGAGGATATGCAACCAAAACGAATGCACATGAGGGTATCCAACAAGGAGAAAATGCAATTTATTACAGGAAATTAGAACTCATGGGCTAGGGAAGCAACATTTGATTTGATATTTAGATGTGGAGAAGTATCAGCTGTTACTGGTTGAATCTTAAGCTAAGACAGGAAATTAAACCAAAGCTGAAACAGTCACCACAGTCCATATCTGTGATTTAAGGTGGTATTCAGCTTCTAATTTATTATTGGTATGACCTAGCTGTGAGCATGCAGGCATTTAGAACTGTAGATATATAGTGGAAAGTATCGGTACACATGTGAATAGAATAGCTTTAAAAAACAGAGAGGTGACAAAGATTTCCAGGGATTGAAGTCTGGGTAGCGGTAATTACGGCACCTCCTTGATAAGCAGACACATATTACCAAAATAATACATGTTCCAGAATCCGGGTAGATATAGTAAGCAATGGCTTTAATTTATCAAATGTATGCAGGTTGCAGATTCTAAACTGCCTGATATAATTTTCTGTTCCGAATCAAAAAAAATTTTTTTTAATCTCTGAAGAAAGAAGTGGACACATCCTTGATTAAAATCAATTCACCACCACCAGCAGGTTCCAAGTCAAGACCCTCACTCTATTCTAGGAGACAAGAAGAGTTGTTGCCATTCAAATATAAAGAAAATAGCTTCTACATAATGCAGACCAATGAGAAACAAATACTAAGCAGTTCTCTAAGATCCCAGAGAGAGGTTAATTCTGATTCTTGCCAGCTTTTCACTCGAATCACTCAAGCTGAATCTGGAGCTCTTATGTAATCTACAGTTGGATCTGAACCTTATTCCTTCCACCCCCACATACTCAAACATTTTCTATTTTTTTTTAACCAGACCTGATAATAATGTCTGGAACATAGAGTAGGTGTCTAGCAATGTACCATCATAACAATTTCATTTCCTGCAGAGTACAGAAGTCAGACTAATCGCACATTGATGTATTCTCCACTCTTGCTTGTATAGCAATGCAACTTACCATATCTACAGTGATTTGTCCAATGACAGTATTGCCATGTTGTTGTCTGAAGCTTTTAAGTCTTGCTTGTTCTTTAGGTATCATATTTGAAAGAACATCTTTCAGATTCTGAAAATAAAATAATGTCTACTGTTATACATCACAAATCAACTACAAGTCAATGGTAGAAAACCAACCTAGAAAAGTGATACATGAGAGAAAAAGTAGATGTATGAAATAAAATACTGCTCATATTTGTTTTATACTTATTTTATAGTAGTCCTGGGTGCAATTTACACCAAGAAAAGTTTTGTCCTCATACCATGATCACTTGGTAGGTTCCACAACCCTCTTTTTGTTATTTCTATTCTTCCCCCCCCCTTCAGATCACATTTTCAAATTTTTCACATTTACAATTTTGTTGTTCTACCAAATTGCCTATGCTTTAATCTAATGGTTTCATAATCTTGCTGATAAAGGTGAGTTCAAAAATCTTGATTTAATTTTTCAAAGATTTAGTGATTTGGTACCATTTTTGCTCATCATCTTGTTTCATCTGAGCACAAAAGGAGATGAGATTGGAGATGATTTTCTATTCACACAGTTGTAAGTATTCTGATCCTTTTATCTTTTTCCATTGGTTTTCTTGCATGCAACTTAAAAAGGCATGGACTATCAATTGTATCATATGTTAAAACCATTGGTATAGTATTTCAATGGAAATACACAGCTTTCTAAACAAAACTACATTCTTGCCTAGCTATGGGAATGCTTCTGAAGTCTTCCTAACTTAGAAATCAACATGAAAAACGATCACTTCTTCCTTCTCCAGTAACTACAACACTGTATTTATGGTTCTACTATGAATTCTCATCCTAAACATAAACGTTAAACCTGTTATGGATTTGCAAACTATTCCTCTATCTCCTGAAATTTATTGACAATGGGAAGGAACTACTGAATTTGAAAAAAATATATACTGACACCAAGTATGTGTCTGGTGCCAATAATGTAGTCACCAACCTAGAGTGATCTTGGGTATAGTCAAGACTCAAATAGTCAACCAACAAATTTTGTACATCCTACAAGAAATGAAAACAAAAAACAAAAAAACAACTTACACTAGAAGCACTTGCATGTCTGGCAGCAAAAACGATACATGATGAATTCTGTAAAGAGAAAGAAGTAGCATCTTAAAAACATTAGTTCTACACTAATAATCCTCCATGCTCTATAATGCAACTTTGTTCCACCTAACTTCATCACAGTTCCCCCCCCCTTGAAAAAGATTTGAAAATACAGTACTGGATTTCTGAACCATCATAATCAAGGAACTCTCAGCAGCGTACAACAATAATCTTGAAATGTATAAGCATCAAGTACCCACGATATAATACAGTCACAAAAAAGTAAAACCAGTAACTGTTTA
The DNA here is from genome assembly GCA_032468235.1 of Pseudoxyrhopus heterurus. Taxonomy (NCBI): domain Eukaryota; kingdom Metazoa; phylum Chordata; class Lepidosauria; order Squamata; genus Pseudoxyrhopus; species Pseudoxyrhopus heterurus. The sequence continues at coordinate 104,741 of JANHJO010007220.1, read as the reverse complement.
CTGTTACATGAAGAAATGTACAGCAGTGACTCAATAATTTAAGATGGGCCAGTGGCAACCACACTCAAGCACCCCCAAAATTCAGTTCAGTTTGGAACTTTTTGAGCATCTTTCATGATTTAAATTCTTACCATTCAAGTCTTCCATTTTTAATATACCCTATTAGCATTCCCATTAGTTGTTCACCCCAAATATGCATTTGGTTCACTACTGGGTTCTGTTAAAATGTTGAGTCTGGATCTAGAAATCCAAAGGAGGGCACTTGAGGAAAGAATGAGATCAGCAACTGGCCTCCCCTTTAAGCAGCAGCAGCAGCAGCAACATTAACATTAACGCAACCTCAGTATCAGGGAAGCTAACAATTGTACTGTATTATAACAGTTTTCTCATCCTGGCTTTAGCCCCAGCAAATACCTGACTTACTTCCAGAAAGTCAATAAAGTTAGGGATGATCTAGGGGAGGCTCAACATTCATTAACAGTCTCCTGTCAGTTTTGATCATTGCTACTTTCACAGTCCAATCATCTCAGGGAGGGTAACACTTGGATTAGTTCTTTTTCCCCTCTCCAAACTTGTTGCTAGAAATAACACTGCATCTCTGTTTAGCAGTAGTAATCCAACCCCATCTTCATATTCAGCTTAATGCCACACCTGGGGCATAGAACAAGTTTCCTACAATCTTAATGACAAAACAGGCTAAAATTAAGAAATATAATACTGGAAAAAGCTTAACTTTTAAATACTGGCTGATATTCATTAATATATATTATCTCCTCATCGTTAGCCCATTTTCTCTACCATACATTGCACCAACATACTCATATATTTCTCTATCATATGGTGCATTTTATATATATTGGAATACTACAAATCACATCTAGTATAAATAGAAGAGAATATTAGCTCAAGATTGAACTGTAGAGTCCTGATGCTGTCTGATCTTGATACAGAGTGATTCCCATTCCCTTCTAGCACTGAAGGTATTACTTTGTTAGGTAGTGAAATGTCTGCGAGCAAACAATCAAACTCGGAGAGACCCAAGGACTCCACATTTTATCTAGTATGGTCAATGGTCAGACTTCCTATGAATTGTAATCCAAATATCTAGAGAACTATTTGGACAATTGTTTTTATAGCATTTTGGCAAACTGTCTGGAGCTGTTAGGGGGTAGGTAGCAATATGTTTGATAAAATCAACAGTGCTCTACAAATCGGAGTGCCTGGTTCACACCATAGCTTGAGTCAAACCAAACAATCCACATAATGCTTTAATGCAGGGTTGTCAAACTCATGGCCTGTGGGCCAGATGCGTCACACATTGGCCATGCCCACACCCAGTTTAGCAAAGGGAAAGGGCACAATGTCACATGACGTTGCCATGACGACGCAAGTTTGACATCCCTGCTTTAATGCAATGAAAAGCTGTTTAAAAATACAGAATCATACCACCTATGGAGTTACTGAACATTTTTTGCCTGCTGGAAAATATACCGTATATACTTGAGTATAAGCCGACTCGAGTATAAGCCAAGGTCCTAATTTTACCCAGGAAAACCGGGTAAAATTATTGACCCGAGTA
>JANHJO010007220.1:89479-100770 GCA_032468235.1 Pseudoxyrhopus heterurus | reverse complement strand
AGACCTTTCTGATCAACAAGCTCAGCGTCTTAGCCACTGAGGTTGTCATTTAGATTAATCTTTCTTGCAGTAGAATGGCTTATACCATTTGCTTGATTTTTCAACATAGACCAACCTGTCCTTGAATGGCTGGGTGGACTGGACATTAACATTTGAACCACTATAAGTCCATGCATTTGCCATACGCTAAATAAATAAATACCATTAGCTATTTATTTATTATTAAAACTTCTAGGCCGCCCAACTCCCAAGGGACTCTGGGCGGCTTACAACATTTAAAAACATACAAAAGATAAAAAAAAAGTTTAAAATTAAAACACATTCAAAAGAAAAACATTAAAAATATTAAAAACCTTCCCCTTGGGTGGAATCATTGGCCCCAAGCTTGTTGGCATAGCCAGGTCTTAACAGCTTGGCGGAAGGTCAATCAGGGATGATCCAAATCCCAGGGGGGAGTTGATTCCAGAGGGTCGGTGCAGCCACAGAGAAGGCTCTCCCCCATGGACCTGCCAGCCGACATTGTTTAGCTGATGGGACCTGTAGGAGGCCAACTCTGTGGGATCTAACGGGGTGCTGGGAGGCATATGGCGGTAGAAGGCGGTCTCGAAAGTAACCTGGTCCTAAGCCATGTACAGCTTTAAAGGTCATAATCAGCACCTTGAATTGGACCCGGAAGCCTACTGGGAGCCAGTGCAGCTCGCGCAAGACTGGTGTTATATGGGTGTACCGAGGTATGTCCATAATCACTCGTGTAGCTGCATTCTGGACCAGTTGAAGCTTCTGAGTGTTTTTCAAGGGCAGCTTCATGTAGAGCGTGTTACAATAATCTAACCTTGAGGTGATGAGGGCATGAGTGACTGTGAGAAGTGCCTCCCGGTCTAGTAAGGGGCACAAGTGGTGCACTAGGCGAACCTGTGCAAAGGTCCCCCTGGCCGCAACTGTCAAATTATGTTCCAGTTTCAGCTGTGGGTCCAGGAGGACACCCAAGTTGCACACCCATTCTGAGGGGGTCAATGTCTCCCCATTCAGAGTCAACGATGGACATTCAACTGGGCCCCGGGAGGATGGGACCCAAAGCCACTCAGTCTTGTCAGGGTTGAGCCTGAGAATGTTACTTGAGGAACAGTCTTATCCCAATAAGTCTGGTCCGCTCCATCCGTGCCAATAAGAAGGGACATACTGCAGATCCCATCATTCAAGGAATTTCGGCTGGTAGGGTCCAGGAGGAGAGCCTTCTCAGCCATGGTTCCTGTCTTTTGGAACATCTTACTCCCTCATTTCTGATTTTTCACAAGAGCGTTAAGACCTGGTTCTGCCAGATGGCTTCGGACCCCAAATGGGAAGCATCATACTGGAGGTGGTTGATGGATTCAGAAAAAATCTCCCCCACCCCCTGTGTAGTTGGTTCCCTCTTTCCCCATCTTATGGCCACAATTTTACTTTGATAGTATTGTCATTTTATTGGGTTAGGAATATTTGTTGTTGTTAAATTTTAATATGTTTATAGTGTAAGCCACCTAGCATCTCTTCAAAATGAGAAGGGCGTGGAGATGGGAAGGCCTGGAAAAAAACCGGAAAAACTGGGAAAAAACTAGGTTCTTTTCCAAAGCTGTTTGGAAAAAAATCTGTTTCCCCCCCCAATTTTTCCATTTTTTTTCCTGGCCTTCCCATCTCTAGCATAGGTGGCAAATAAATTTAATAACTAAATAAAAAAATCCCAATCCTGTTGCTGTTGTTAACCAAATTCCACCAGCCGATAGCGAAGGACCCTTTTCAATCCAAGCCATTCCCAGCTAGGTCCTTCCTGGTCCCATGTCAAGGAGACTGCCTATACTCCCCCCACACCTCTGCCCTTTTGGCCACCCTGCATCCTGCCTTCTGGGACAGGAACGAGCCCCAGAACCATGCAGTTCTAGGACTGCTTGCCATGCTGTGGCTCTGGTGGCTGCTTGCCAGGAAGCCGTAGATGCCCCTGGAGGCCTCTGCCATTTGAGCCTGGCTCAGCAGTGAGACACAAAAGAGCTTCCTGGTGTGCTGTAGCTCTGGGGCTGCAAGAAAGCCCCTGGGCCACAGTTCAAAGCACTTCATAGTGCAAAGCCCAGCCCCAGTTTAGTCCAGCCCAGCAGTGCACCGCAAAGCCATAGGTGCCCTAGGAAGCCCCAGCCCAGTCTTAATTGCAGTTACCCTTGCCAGCCAACAGTCCCTGCTGCCCTGCCGCCCCAGCTGACATTCATCATCTTTGTGCTCATGCTGCTGGCTATGTGAAGCCATCTTCCCCAGATCTCGTAAGGAAACCATCATGCACAACCTAGGAAAGAGAAGCCTCATGCAGACAGCACTGCCTTGGAAAGAGCCAGGTCAGGCATGCTTGGTCAGTAGTTGAGCAAGAAGACAACAATCAGCTAAGGCAGCGGGGGTCCTGTATAGGAGGATTTGAAGTGTCCCTGTGGTCTTAAGTTCCAGCAGGTTACCAAGTGCCTAAATTTTGATCACATGACCCTGGGGATGTTGTAACAGCCATAACTTCAAAGTCTTTTCATTCAGTGTTGCCATAATTTCTAATGGTCACTGAATGGTCGTAACTTGAGGACTGGCTGTTCTAAACACAATTTGGAAGATCAGGAACAGTACCACTGCAGTTATTCCATCATAGTATTTAACTGTTTAGTATGGAATATAAAAATAATTTGTATATACCTCCAGGGATATACTTAATTATTATAAACTCTACACCAGCATTTTGTAGGTGTTGAGTTTACATATTCAGTGTTTCAAATTAATATTTACAAAATCCTAAAGACTTTGGAATTTAGTCAGATTTAGGAAAATTTCTATTTGTTTTTATTATTTTGAGCTGTGAGTTATTACTGCAGGTATTTGGACCAGTGGGCTAGGTGCGTTAGCAATTTAGCTTTTTCTGTTTTTGCAAGACTCAATAAAGTTATTAAGAGGCAACATGGAGATCACAACCTAAGGACCTCACCGTGACCTTAAAGAATAAAAAAATCTTGTTTACCAAAAATCTAGATATGCAATTACCCTGTAAATCTGTAATTCTTTGGATTGTATCAGATACTGTTTGAATGTAACCTACTGATGCTCAAGTCAAAAGAAAGCTATGAAGCAGTTAAGAAACTATAATTTGGGCACATAAAGACGTATATTACAAGCAATGATATTGTTATAAAGCAATTCATTTTGTGCAGTTATAAAAAGTTAGCTTGTGTGTATAAATAGATGAAAAATGTAATGGATAGTATAATAATAAACTGCAATACCTGGAGACCAAAGAATAGAAAGAAAAGAAGCGAATAAAGTCACAAAACATAAAGATTTGCAAATAGAAATACAACTGTAGCAAAAGAAAGCAAAGATACCAGCAACATTAATATTGGGCACAATTCCAAAACATTTGGAGGAACACCATTGAACACCATCAGCATTGACAAAATCACAGTCAGCCAATTGCAAAAAGCAGCTCTGCTTGGAACAGCTCACATCCTGCACCGATATCTTTTAACATCATTAGACAACATCTGCCTATCCTAAGTCCTTCGAAAGGATTCAAAAATGCCAAATCCAGTTTAAAACATCTGGCTGTGCGACCAACCATAATGTAAGCACAAGTAGACCTCGTTTGAACGACTGCTCATTTTGGGACCATTCAAAGTTAGGACACACCACCCCAGAGCTTCTTATGACCATTTTCAAAATTCCATTCTCACCCCCACTCCCCTGGGTCATATAATTGCATTTTGAGCGCTTAGCCATGCACGGTGTCATGATCACATAGGCATGATTTCTGGCATTTTTGCCACTTTCAAGCCTTTTCTTTTGGCTTCCGGCAAAAAATGCCCATTGGGGAAACCGGACTCACAGCTGTAGAGGTCACCTAATGGCCACAGTTTGTCTAACAACTGCTATCGGCAAGGTTGTAAAATCAGATGTGGTCACATAGTGACCCGCTTAAAACTGCCATGATTTATGGCTGTATTTCCAGACTCAATTATGGTCATAAGTCTAAGACTACCTATATAATGAAATTGTCATTTTGTATTACTGAATTAAATTTAAGCCAACTATATATTTCAAAAACCGCCTTGCGAGTTATTTACATTTCTGGAATGGAAATGGTCATTATGTGGACCTGTTACTAGTATAATTTGCAGTGTCCATTTGGATAACTTTATCTTCTATGCAACTGGCCACCAGCTGCATGTGCTCTCAAATGTTGAGTAGCTTCTAACCACTTCAACATTTGCACTGCTTTTCTTTCATAACATCATCTTTTTTCCTGTCTATTTATTGCCCAACTCATATTCTGTAATAGTAGAGAGCAATTTCTACAGCTGGTTGGGGCAGTTAAAAACAAATTAAAATTAAAAGAAATCTGTCTGTACTTTCTGTTATGGAAGAAAAAGAGCCATTCTTTGTTACAAAATTTATCAAATAAAGCTCATAAGGTTCAAAAGCTGTTAGCTGTATTGTACTATAAATTCCCCTATTTTTCTTTTTAAGATTATCTGTTGGCTTTCAGCTCACAAATATGGAAAGCAAACTAAATATGAATGAAGTACTACACAGTACAACTTTGGGTAAGTCAATTATTAACCATTATTCTCAAGTTTAATACAAGCCTAAACTTACCATATACACACCCAGGTTAAATGCATTGCTAAACTCTGCTATGAATTCCCACACACTTAATAATGTCAGTAGCAAAGTTGAACTTCAATTGAAAACCCAGCAAGCTATCAAGTTTACTCCACTTTAACTTGTCGACTGAGCCACAATGGCTGCATTCATATATTTCACTACAGTTAACTAAAAATGATGACTTAAAAGACTCAATGATTTGGACCACATAACGTTCTATAGAGGTAGTCCTTGACCCTTCAAAGTTATGATGAACTTCAAAAAAACTTCTTACAATCCATTGCCAGTTTCCAGCAAAAAAATGTCCATTCAGAAGAAAGGATTTGCTTAACAACTAGGTGAATTGTTTAATGACTACAGCCACCCATTTAAAACGATCATAAAAGTGATCATAAAATCGAATCTGATCATGTGATGCCTCCACTTACAACTGCAAGAATTTATGACAGAAATTCTCAGCTCCATTGTGGTTATAATTTGAAGACTATTTGTATTTTGTTTGATTCTGTTTGTTTTGGCTTAGTATGCTCTGTGGAATGTCTAGGTTTCTCAGATCTATGATACCTCTCATACTTTCTCTGATCCAGGGCAGAAGAGAAGAGAGTCAGAAAAGCACTTAGGTTAGCAACATAAATAAGCTTCCAAGATTCAGGGAAGCATGGGAATAATCTCTAATTAAGTTATGTTGACACATATATTGGGTGTTTCAATAAAAGGGAGTATGTATAGTTTATGCTTGAACTGGGCAGTTCTTGGTGCTCTGAGTTTAGCTGTTTGCTTGGATCTATTTCATTATCCTACTAGGTACTGATGACATTACCTAGTTGAGTAATAAAACATCTGTGAGCAAGTGACAAAACTCAGAGAGCACAAGAGACAGCAGAGTTTTAAAACTCTTTTTGAGACACAAAAGTCTCAAAAGAGACAACAAAAAACCTAAGCTAAGGAGGAAACAAAAATATCAAAATATATCTCCTTCAATAGCCAAAAAGCAGATTAACCCAATCAAGCAGATATTTTAATCAAGGAACTACCATGGAGAAAACCACACCCCCACCAACACTGGCAGGACAAGCTATTGTATAAAAATCCCACACTCACTTGCCCTGATATTATCTAGTTGGGTAATGAAACATCTGCAAGCAAATAATCATACTCAGAGAGCACCAAGGACTCCACGGTTCAACTCTGAGCTACATATGTTACATTGAAATCTGCCTTAATAGACTTAACAGGGAATCTAAATGATATAATTTGCTAATAGAAAGAAAAGCAATGGAGGATTGGTGGTTTCTGGCAAACTTTTCTTGCCAGGAACCCCCAAAACTCTAGAAAGCCTATATGCACTCCCACCATTTTTTTTTTCAAATGTCCTTCATGAACCAATCAAGTTAGAAACACAAAATGCTTTGTTTTTGTATAGAATTCACAGATTCTAAACCTGCTTTCCAAGATTCAACCTTCCTTCCACCTGCTTTACTCTCTCAAATGTCATATGTCTCTCAAAACAGCACACACACTGTTGCATTCTGAAAACCACTCCAGAAAGTATCAAGCATGTGAAGTAGGAAGAAATTCCTAGGACCCAGTCAGTGATAAAAAAAAAACTGCTTCAGACAATAGACCCACCCCCCTATTAAAGGGGCACTGCTATTTAACGTTCTCACATTTAGCACTTTTCACACAGTTCAGAACCACCCTGCCCAAAAGCCATTGATGAGAATTCTAGAATGACTTGTTCTCATTTCTTCAATTAAATTTTCCTTTTACTGAGGAACATCTATGAAATCAAGCTTCCGTGTGATGTAAATATTCACCACAGTAATTATTATAGGATTCTGTGTAATCCTTAGCAATAGGGTTATCTCATAAGGAAGTCAGGAATTTCAACTGATTGTATTAGCTTTCCTGCAAATTAACAACTTGCATGCCAGCTGGGAATTTTAGGAGCTGCAGCCCCAACATATCATGAACTTATCAAGGCTGAGGATAAGTAGACTAGTTTACATGATCTCTATTTTTGTGTTCACCAGATTAGATGTTTAACATCAAACCAATTTTTACTTCATGGGCAAAAAGTACAGAAATAATATGGTTTCAGTAAGCATCATTGTAATATGTCCTATATTACAATAGGATTTCCTTTTAAAATCCAACGCCTTTTTTCATGCTGTGCAGGTTCAGGCCTTCATATATGCAGAATGCACAAGAGGAAACCCAAAAAATGTCTAAACAAACTTCAATGGTGAGCCCACGTCACTAAGTGTGTGTGTATGTGTGTTTAATTTGTTGGCACCTATATCAATACAGCTTTAAGGTATTCTTTTACTTCTTTGAGAAGGCAAGTTTAATGGATGAATCTGTTGTCAGACCAGCTAGGGCTCAACTGGCTTATTTCATTAACAGCACTTATTAGCCCTGCATTTGAACAGAGAAGACTAGTGTTTAACCATTGCCAGTCAATGATTGCACCTAGTAGGCCTTATGTACATTTAGCTCAGTATATCCAAGCTTGTTTATTATTAGGGTGAGAGACCACCAGGGAATTTCAGGACTGCAAGTGGAAGGTTTAAAACAAGCATTCTGAAAGATAGCATCCAGAAATCATTTCTGTCTTGTTGGCAAAAACAAAACAAAACCCTGCAAGCTTGTGCCCATGTAGTCACACCTGATTCAATATTTTTATTTTATATATTTTTAAGTCAAACAGAACCAAGGAAAAAGCTTAACAGAAAATAGAAAGAGAAAACACGTTCTATGTCCATGCTAGAAACTAAGCAGTTGTCAAAACTTGGAACTCTCTTTCTTTGTACCTAGCACAGAAATGTTCTTTATTAGACAACCATTAACAGGTTCAGAGATCCCCTGATAAACAAACAATGACAAAGTTTACTGTACTACAACCTTCCTTTGCTTTTCAGACCTGCAAAGGTCATAAATGCAAGGTCTGATCACAAAGTTACCCTTTCATCACCGTTGTAATTGCAAATGGTCACTATGCAAGACAATCTCTAACCAAGGACTAATAAATTATTTCATTTATATAGGTAATTACTATATCCTCACACAAAATCTGCTTTAAAGTTTAGTTGATCTCATTTTCTTTGGCATCAGTCAAGCAGGACTGGCCCTGTTTAGTACTTAGATGTGAGACAATTAGAAAATCCCAGGGCAACAAGTTAGGCTGAAAAGTAAACAAACATACCAGAAGCCTGGTTTGGTCTGTAGCTTTCAGCCAACACTTGCCACATGCTCATATACCTCTCAGAGCTCCAGAGACCAAGAAACTAACCTGTGTCCAGATTCTGCATTTCATGGAATCAGAGATTTACTTAGTGCACATATACAAGCCTAAAACTTACTCTATGCTTCAGTCATTATACATTAACAAGCACCAACACTTATGTGTGAAAGAAGCATTTCCAAATTCCAAATCAATCCTTCCCATGGATTTGGCAGCTTTGCTGTAGTTGAAGTATATATGCAAAGGAGGAAGGCATTCATTGATTAAAATGGCCTTCATAAGTCCAATTTTTAGGTCTGGAAGGGAAGATATGCTAGCAGACTACATACACTATATATTACACTACACATATAACAAAAAGATTGAAAATCAAATCCTCACATAACCTGTCCTTCTAAATAGGGTCAGGGATAATAAAGAGCCCCATCCAGGCCATTATTTTCTTTCTACAGAAGACAACTTTTTATTTGCCAAGTGTTTATGGAATACTTACCTAAATCTACTCAGAAAGCAGAAGAGAGGATATGCTGAGACCCTCAAACAGAGACATGCACCTGCAGTTTTATTTTTCCCAAATCTACCAGGGGTAATTAAAGATTATCAGGCTTGATCTGCTTGGCTTCCTAATGCTGAAAGTACAGTACGTAGATTTACAGAAAAATAGAATACTATTTTCAGTTCCTTTCATTATTTAGAGGACACTGTATAATAAATGTCAATAACCATACAACCCTCAATATTTAGCCGCATGAGCTGACACCCTATGCACCATTCAATCATGAGTACAATTAAGGTGAGATAAGGCCAGCCAAGTGCCTCTGTGTCATTTTAACCTGGTTATCAGCACCTGAATGATGCAATCTTACCAATGTATCTGAGCACCGCTGTTAATTCACTAAGGGAAGAAATCTCCCCAACTGGTTAAGCAAGAACCTCTGGCTCTTCTTGTTCTTTTTACTAAGAAGATGCTAATTCAAACTAAGGTTTGGCAGTGCCAATTAGTCTTCCTTTTCTCTTCAAAGCTTTCAACTGTATCCAAGAGGAAGAATAAAAGTGGCCCCAATAACACTATGGATCAAGACTAATATGACAACACAAAGAGAAGCTGTTGAAGCAACCTACCAAGAGAAAAGAGCTATTATCTAAACCTTGGAGAGTCTCTTGACAAGATATAATCAATCACCTTTCCTTATTTGAAATTGACACAATAGGTTGTCAAATATGTTTATTGCATTTATTTATTTAAAAAACATACCAGTGTAGTGTTATTTGCTTTCAGTTTTGGGGGAAGGGAGTTGTCTCATTTTAAATACAACAAAAACTAAACTTGGGAAACTCCAGAGGTCAGAGCTTGGCTAATTCAAAAATCAGCAAGTATTAAAATTTACTTCTTAGGACCAACAATATACATCAAATAAAGTTTATAAAGGAAGTAAAGCTGAATCCATTCCAACAAGTAGATGTTTTGTCAGCATAAGCATATATATAATTTGATGCATGTAGAATTAAAACAAGCTATATAAGTATATTTAACTGGCTAAACATATAACAAACCTTTAAATGACTACTGGGTGAAAATTTTGTAATTTTTACTTTTATTTTTGAATATGTATTAATTCATTCTTGAGATTCCATGTCTTATTCAAAGTTTAGGTAATACTGAACAAGCTATACATTTTAATGCTTCTATAATGCTTTTTAACGTTAAGTGATTCCAACCAAATAAATGTTTCTGGATTTGGACTTGTTGTATAACAAGCATGTCTGTCTGTCTATCCTTATTTTATATAATGCTCTTGACAAAGATGTCCATTCCAAATGGCCTAAGCCTGATTAATAAAGTTTTTACTTCACTGACATTTAGGACAGTAGTGGGATTCAAATTTTTTTACTACTGGTTCTGTGGGCGTGGCTTGGTGGGCGTGGCTATGCAGTCAGCCAATCAGAGATGGTATTTGCCACGGTCAGCCATTCAGAGGTGGTATTTGCCAGTTCTCCAAATGATCACTACCGGTTCTCTGGAACCTGTCGTAACTGGCTGAATAGCACCTCTGATTTAGGACTTCCTTCCTCTTTTTACTTTTAGTAACTACCCTTTTTCCTCATTTAATACACAATTATATCTATAACTGCAGAAACAATATAATCTCATATCTTTATTTTCAGAACATGTCAGAAATAAGGACTTGGCTGATGTTAAAAAATATCCAATATGCTTTTAACAGAAATTTAGGGCAAAAACTAAGTTTCTAATCAACATATCCTCTTTGTACATAGAAAGTGGGCAGACACCTGTTCCACTGATTATAGTAGGATAGGCAAGTAAATCACATTTGCATCTAATTGCACAACAATAATCCAATCATAATTATAGCTTTTCCCAAATTCTTAAGCACCAGGGATTCATACTTCCACCTTTAAAGTTTCGCACTTTACAGTACATAGAATATACCAGGCTTAAAATCATGAACCCAATCACTGGTTTCATCATTTTCCTGAACATGTAACTATTCCTAATACATGTGTTTCCCTAACAATGAAACTAATGCATTAAAAAACCCTGTCATTCCAACTACAATACATTCCACACACGAAGATATTTAATTATCCTTTACAAGCACTTCTAAATAACTATCAAGATAATGTCCGTGGTCATATATAGGAGCCATTAGGCCACACTAAAAATGTTCTTCTAGAAGTGAAAGTCTATCCTTCCTTTTCTTGTCAACCTCCCATACATTTGCTCTTGAGCATATTCCATACTCCAACATATGCACAGAAAATGAGGGAACCTGTAAGAGAAAGGGAATATATTCCCTCAAGTGTATTGACACCACAGGATACAGATTACAAGTTGGAAGAACATTTCCAAAGAAAGCACTTACCAAAGTATCAAAAATTCTGGAAAAACATGTATGATAAATCTTGCTAGTTATCTAAATTTCAGGCTGTTAACAACGTTTCTTCTCCTGGACCTGGAATACCTGCTGCCACTTATAAAAACTAATATAAGAGAGAGAATACTATGTTCATAGAAATTCCTAATTCTACAGTAGAGTCCAAGGACATGTTACATATCCTATTCCTAGAAAATACTACTTCCAACTTCCATCTAATAAACTGAAAAGTGGTAGAAATGCAATTACTCAGAAGATAATAAAATATACAAATATAAAGACAAATAAACCAAACAGAAAAAAAAAACAGAAGCCAAAAGTAAAAAGGGATTAAGAACATAAAGATCAGCAGTTTATGCAGATCATTACAATTGCAGTTTATCTAGCTTTCATCCCAATCTTCACTATCCATGTTTCTTGTACATGAAAGCATCACATCACTGTTCCACCCAGTATTGGCTCAGATTAAACTTTTGGGGGAAAATGCTGAGTAC
>JANHJO010007220.1:75748-89379 GCA_032468235.1 Pseudoxyrhopus heterurus | reverse complement strand
GGAGCAGAACGGAGGGGGAGGAGAGAGGGGGAAAAAAAAAAAAACCCCTTCACCTTGGCTCCCAAGAGGCGCGCGGCCGCCCTGCTACCGGCAGTCAACAAGGTCATGGCGAGCACCGACCAAAGTGGTGTGGCGGCGAAAGGGAAAGCAGAAGCCGCCCTCGGAGAATGGGGGGGGACAGGTCTTGGAGGCGGGCAGAAAAGCAGGCGGCGAAGACCGGGAAGAGGGGAGGGAGGGCGGCGCAAGGGAGAAGACGAGCGGGCCGCGCCGGGTTGGGGTTCTGGCAGCGTTTGGGCGGAGCAAAGCTGGGAAGAAGGCCCAAAGCGGCATTAACAGAGTCGGTCGCTCTCGCCCCCCCCCCGCCCCCCGAAGAGCCGCGCCTCTTTTCCGCCGGCGGAACACTGCGATTGGCTAAGAGGCGGTGGATGGACAGGGCCTCGCTGCGCGCGAAGGGCGGGGTGGAATGTTGAGCGAGGCCTCTGAGGAAGGCGCCTTTAACCGTGCGCCGTGTGCATTCCCGCTTGTCTCGAAGTTCGGCGGTTTTGCTTTAGCGAGCCTTCGCCTTTCCGTTTTGCGAGTGGGGGGAAGGGGAGGAATGGTTCTGCCCCCAATAGACGTTAATATAATGTATCTCAGGATTAAACTGGAGTCCTTTTGGTTTCTGAAGGTTGCTGGTTTTTTTGCAGACGTTTCGTTTACCCGACTAGGTAACACCATCCGTGGTGACTTAGTGTGAGGTTTGCATCCTGTTTTTATATAGCAGCTTTGGTTAGCCAAGGGTAGAAAGGTCTGCAGCCAATTGCCAAATCATAATGCTAAAATTCTTCAGCAAAATGGCCATTTCCCCCGTGATTAAGACAGGAATAAAAATATTGTGTGACTCTAGTCCCATGCTCGAGCACATCTACCAGATGACATGCATGCACCTTGTGGTTGTGCCCCTCAGAAGTTAACATAACTTTTTAAAAAATTTGCTTATTGCTGGTTTTGTACAATTGGGAATCCAGCCAACCTGGGACATAGCTTAATGCAATGTATAAATCGGGAGTTTTTAAGGATATACTTAAATTTATAAAACAAATGGAAAGCAATTGCAAGGTGGAGGAACCATATGCCACAGGGCCTTTTTGCCTCCCTCAGCAAACATACTAAATTTTCTAGTGTTTAAAGTACAATTAAATCAATCCAGTTAGCAACAGAAGACATCATCTTGTCCTTTGCCTCAAGCAGAATAGGAAAAGCCCAAGTCTTGAAGCAATTTACAAAGGCCATGCCTTCAGCTTGAGAAAGGTCAGCAGTATGCCTTTCAATGCAGTACTGTAGTGCAACATCACTCAGCTAGTATTGACATATTGCAGATCAGAAGAGTGTGGGAAGAGCGATAAGGCAAGAGATATTGCAGGACAAAGGCCTTTCCTTAGCTGGTGGGTTAGTCTATGCCTCTTGCTCCATTTGGCTGAATGCCTTACCTATTGCATACCCTCCTGAAATCTGCAAAGTTCCAAATACACATTCTGCCTTTAGCCTGTGTTCTCACAGAGCAGATAGATGACGGTGCAGTCCTCAGACTGAACCAAAATATCATTTAGCATTCCTTTTTGAAACTGCAAGGGATTCCTTTTGTCTATGGGTAATTCAGGATACAAACATCCCCTTTCTATATATAGAATTCTCATTTATGTAAATTTCTATGCAGTGCAAGTGGAAGAGGGACAACATCCATCTTAGTAAGACAACCATTTTTGGATGTAACTGTTTAATAAGATTTTTTTCCATGCTGATGCAACACACAAATTTGACCCTGAGAGTGAAGGTTGTTCCTTATGGAAACATAATCCCAGTATTTTCAAGATCATGTGACGCTTTTTTTTAGGTTGTCACAAATTAACAGAGCTGCATATCGGTTTCAGAAAGGTCCACAGAAATCATGACAACTATAGAAGTAGAGATAACTCAGTGGTAATTTCTCTTTCAGGAGACTAAATAGTCTTTGAAAAATGCTTGGAAATTTTTGTTTAGAATGCAGCAACCAATACTATACTCCAGCGATATGCATTCTGCTTTTAGAATCCCAGTGCTGTTTCATCTACACCTAGTTGCCAGTCTGCTTCTGAGTGCAATTCAATGTGCTGGTCTTAACTTTAAGCATGTCCTGACTTCTTACTGCCTTTGGTAAATAATTTAAAATGCAAATTACCTGATCATTTTCTGTCTAATTAAAAAAATGTTTCAGTAAAGGCAGAAAATGCAACCAATTGCTGCTTTTGAAAAGTTTCACTGCTTTCCAATGGAAATTGAAAGTACAGTGGAACCTCGGTTCGGAAATGCCTCCATTCGCGATCAATTCACAACACGACCAAAAAAGTCAGCTGAGGTTTGAATTGGTTCCGGACTCAAAACTCGGTTGGCGAACAAAAAAAGGTGGAAAGATTCCTTTCCACGCCATTTGCCCTTCTGCGCATGCGCAGAATGTCTGCGCGTGCACAGTGAGGGTTGTTTCAGAATGCAACCATTTCGGTTCACGCCCGCAGTCCGGGAATGGATTGTGGGCACGAACCAAATTTTGACTGTATATGGAAGACACCAATCTGACCTATATTGTACTGAACCATAGTTTAACAATTATTTACTAAATAAACTTCAGCTGGCCATGTTTGCACAATATAAGTCAAAGCCAAACAAATCATTTTATGGCTAAGCACTGTATGTGAGCTCTACAAAATCATTGTATAGTAACTGTATTATGTGAATTTTAAAATTTTTTGCATAATACCTAATTAGCTCCCATGTAAAAGGGTAAAGTATGGCATTCTTTGTCTTAGTTTAGTAATCTTTTTCACCATCCCAGAAGATAGGCCAGTAGTATTTCATATTACATACAGTAGGTAGTAAATTTGAAGGATATAATGGAAGCAAATCAAAGGCTTGTAATGATTTGTGTGATTTTGGCTTAATATGTGTGCATGCAGCATAGTTCTGGACATTATCTGAATAAATCTGGGAGGCTACATGTTTGATGATGCAAGTGACTGAACTCCCAGTTGGAAGGTGAAAAAGTCTAAGATTGTTATTATAGCAGTAAAGTCAATATGCTCTATAATGCTCTAATATGCATTCTTTTCAATTAAAAATCGGGAAAAAATCCACTAGCCAATTTGAGTAGGACCCAATTCCAATTTATTATCTCGCCACTCGGAATGTATTTATCCTCTCATGAAAACAGGTTAAAAGAAACTGTTATAAAACATGTAAAAAGCCCTTTGAAGAACACAACATCTTCCCCATTCTCCAAGTGTCTGATGCCCCAAATCAGCACATTCCTGAATCTCACTCACATCTCACAGCAAGGGAGCAGCCATTTTATGTAATAATTTAAAAGACAATAAAAAGACTGTTGTGTGGTTATCACTCCACATACAGGTAATATAGACTGGCTTGCTATCTGACCTGAATGTTTTGTGCAGAATCTCTGTAATATGGCCAATCATTCCTAGAGGCCACTTTCTGAGGTCAATTGGCTCTTCACACAAAAACGTTGAACCATGTAATAACCAACTGGGTATATATGTTCTACAAATACTCCATCTACAGTATGGAACAATCCCTGCACAATAACAATGTCATTTGGCCTCCATATGGCCATCACAACCATAGTTCACAGTTGTGTTGAAGACTGGGAAGTGCTATACAATGGTCCCTTCTTTGGCTTTATAATGAGGGCATCTCTATAGGTTCTATTTATCTTTCCCATTCGGAGAAAGGTTTTACAAATGATTGTCCTGCCCCAGATCTTTAAATAAGATGGGTTCAAAAGTGAGAATAACGTAAGATTCTTCTGCTCAAATTCTATTTTGGAAGTGAATGTGGAAGTTGTATTGCTGGTTGCTTGAGACAATCTGCAATTCAGTTTGCATATAGCCACAAAGCATTTTTTTCTTTAAAAATTAGAACACATTAACAATGTCAATGCTACTGCAAAGTGGACTTTGATAATGATAGAAATCTCTTTCCTTTTACAAAACAATAGTGTGTGCTTAAAAGTCAAATGTTGGATCTGTCATCTTGTGTTTGCTTCATAAAATTCTATAAAAAGCTTGTCTTGGGATTTATTTTTTTTTGCTCTCCTCTGATACACAGTCTTCAGTTTCTAGGATGTTCTGCACTTTCCCCCAAACTGAAAGACAACTCCTGGGACAGTAATTATAGGCGCTTGTAAAAAGGGATGTAGTCTACAAAGAATTAGACAAAGTCTTTTTTACACTTCACAGTTCATCGTGTGGGAGATGTAAGGCGTGGTCACAGAGATCTATAAAAAAAAAAATCAGTTCTCATTATTACAAGAACTAAAACTTCCATCTAGCCAGCATGACTAGTTTACACTTATCCAATATAATATCAGTAACAGTTCCCAAGAGCATAATGACAGTAAACATACCTCTTTAATCAGCATTTCTGAATTTGAATTACTTCCCTAGCTGAGCTAATGCCAGGGAATTCTGGGAGTTGAAGGCTATCCATCTTTAAGTTATCAAGACTGAGAAACACTGTTCTAAATCTAATGTAGCTTGTTTCACTTTGCTAAGCCTGTTTACAAACAAAATCATTATGATTGGTAAAATATGTATTATTTACCTTTTCAAACAAAGCCATATGGGGTTTATTCAATCACGCATAGTTTTAAAAAACCACATCTTGCAATCAATTATTTTTAGAATCCTACTAATTATTTTGAATAATTATGTATGCATATTTAGATTTTACTTTGATTAAACATGCAAGGAAACAGAAAGCACTTAAGATGAAATTATTCTATTTGTGCCTTTTCTTAGATCTAATTATGTTTATGTTTATGCCTGCCTGCCTTCCTTGCACCTTAAGATTCTGCTCATTGTAAATCAATCTGTTTTAAAGCTTATCTCCAAATTCTAATAGCGACTCAAATTATTATTTTTGGACAAGAGGAAAACTCACCAAAAAGATGTAATATTCTCCTTCTAATTAACCATTGGTTCCCTAAGCCTGCAAAATTTGTGACTCAGAAATCCTGTCTGCATACCTGCCAGCCCTATTATTTTTTTCCTGAAAGTCTGGTCTAGCTTAAGAGACCTACTTAGAATTTTCATATGGAGTGCAATCTTCATTTCCTCTTTCATATTGAAAGCTAGAGATCACTGATGACTCAAAGACTGGCAGAGGATCAGAGTCTACTGTACTTTT
This sequence comes from Pseudoxyrhopus heterurus, assembly GCA_032468235.1. Taxonomy (NCBI): domain Eukaryota; kingdom Metazoa; phylum Chordata; class Lepidosauria; order Squamata; genus Pseudoxyrhopus; species Pseudoxyrhopus heterurus. Next base: position 84,162 of record JANHJO010007220.1, on the reverse strand, counting down.
TATCAGTATGAAGTCATGAATCTAGTCACGCCACACAATTCCAAGGGTTCTGGCAAACTGTATGGACAAATCATCAGGCGAATATGCAATTGATTTCACTCCACATCAGTCATTAAGGACACTCCTTCAAGCCAATACAGCTGCACTTAAAAGCATTATATGACTCTTAAGAATGTAATTTTCCATAGACTTTTTTCTTTGGCAGGTTTTAGCATAGAAATAAGGATTTGTATTTTAATTTCTTAGCCAGCTGCTACAAAAGACTTACGAAACTGAAATCACAGCCAACAGGAGTTACTACACATGCTTTAATGATCAGAAAAAAGTTGCTGTTCTTTGGCTGTAGCACCATGGCAAGTTTCCACTTCTCAAACACGAGAGGGCAAAGGTCAGGTGAAACAAGCACAGCCAGATAGCAATCCAAAAATAAGTCAATGTTACAGAAAAAGTCAGTTTTCTAAATGGCGTCTTGGCAACTGGATGTTTGTCATCTCTCTCCTAACCAGGGAAAATACACAGAAGGAAAGAAGATAAAATAATTTCTTCTTCCAGTTTAAGTTATATAACATACAGTTATAAAAGACAGCAAGCGGTTTTCGATATCCTCCTAATCCAGAGAAAGGTCATTTGAGTTTCTAGGACACTGGGTAAACCTCCATTTTGTAAAATATGTAATGGAGGACCAAATCTGGTGTACTCTTATATTGTTCTCTTGATGTTCCAAGATTCTTCTCCAAAGTCATACAGGCTGAAGTTGCTGATAAGGGTCCCCAACCCTTATTGTACATAATTGATCTTTTTTTTTTCCTTAGTCCTATTCCAGAAGCAGCGATCCCATGGGAAAAATATTTTCCTTTCTATCTAATAAAGTAGCATGTTTTCAGCAATAAAGTTAATTTAATCACAACATGCAAAAACACAGACTCCAGACTCCTCATAAAATATTATAGCTTGGCTGGTCAGGCTAGAATTTGGAATCAGCCAATTAAAAATAGAAATGCCAAAGAGAAAAACAGAAAAAGATTGTAAAAGTATAATTCTTTCTTGCTTTGCTTTTTTCTAATCATAATTTTATTAAAGATTATAATTACAACAGTAAAAATAATAGAAACTGGAAAAAGTAAAGGAATAAAGTAGAAAGTGCAGAAAAGGAAAAAGGGAAAAAGAGAAAGAGAAAGAAAAGATAATATAGTAAAGAAAAATAAAATATATAAAGAACTGAATTCCCAACTTAATCGCAAATATAAACAATTGTAGTAACTTATCATCTTCTCTTAAAATACAGCAAATGATCTCTTCTTCCCATATCTCTTATCTATAAACAAATCCATAAATCTCATCATTTCAGTCCTGTCAGCAAGTCCATTGGGTTTACCAGAGATAACAACATATCTATTTTAATCTCAATCAAATAAACCTACTTTATATTCCTTGTAACAATTTTGAAATTTAATTCCTTCAAATGTCATAGAACTTGATTTCTTTTCACTTTTTCTTTGTCCATTTTCACAAAGTTCTTCAAAACGTTAACATGCTTTTTTATAAATCTGATATAGCAAAATTATCCAAGTTATTCTCTTGGTTTGTTATTTGTGTATCTCTTTTAATTATCAAGATATCAGCTGATTTCTTTTGTATGCCCAGAGTAACATCTTTTACTGTGTCATTCTTATAGCCTATCATTTAAAAAATCCTGTTTCAACTCAGTCTTGATCTTGTCTGAGTGAATAGACAGCTTTTCAATAATTCCTCTCTAGACAAGGAGAGGACTTGAGATTTCCCACAAGTAGTCCAGACAGCAAGTCTCCAGAAGGTTTAGAACTATGGTTGAAGAGGTAATAAACTTCAGTTTAGTACCCATGGTTGGTACTTCTGAAAGGATACTAAGTTCACATACTTCAATCTCTAATCACTGTCAGAAATTGTTTATTAACTGCTTTTCAGATATCAGGAACCTTTTGATTGACAAGTTTTATAGCACTGAATTTAGTTCAAACCTTAATGAAAGAAACTTTAATTACAGGTTTACGAACATAACAAAATGGAATAAGCAGCAGCAGGGTGATTAAAACTTTGATTTTAGAAAGTTACAAACAGTCTAAGGATCCAGATAAATTTGAAATAAGATTTTGGAATTAATCCTTCTCGTGGGAATACAGTAGAACCTCTGGTCACTCATTCCATAATTTGTTCCATAACTTTGGCGATTTCTTTGTCTTCTAATGTTTCATCAGGAATTTCTGGGTCAGGGGTCGTGTTTGATCGCCACCCGAGTATGTGTTAGTGACCAGATTAAAAAATGTTGTGAATTTTTTGGTCGGAACCCGATTTGGTTGTGGTCAGAAGCATTTGTGACCAGAGGTCTACTGTATGCTTTTAAAAAAAATAAAAATAAGACTTTAAACACTGGACTCTAGAGGGAATTAAAAGGACCTAAATATTACAATTAAAGGAGAGCACTCAGTCTTGATTTACAAGTACAGAATGAAGCAAAATATTTTAATATTGGACATATTGAAAGATATTTTTGAACAATGGACTCAGAAGTTAATATTAATAGTGTCCTTCCTTGCTTTGTCATATTCATTTGTGTGCTGTTACTTCTCCAAGGAGCTCAGGATGGTATAGATCAGGGGTGTCAAACTCACGTCGTCATGTTGTTGTCACGTGGCATATCAGGACTTTTTCCCCCTTTGCTAAATTGGGGGTGGACGTGGCCAGCACGTGACGCATCCAGCCTGCGGGTCATGAGTTTGATACCCCTGGTATAGAACTCTTTATATTTTATGCAAGAGGTAAATCTGGCTGAAAAGAAAATCACTAGCTCAAAGCTACAAGAAATATTCCCAGACCGAAAAGGGTTTTAATTATTACTTCACCCCAACAAAGAGCTGGTCCTCAGTCTGTTGAAAGATAAAATTATGACCTGCATTTGAAATGATTACTTTGGTGTGATATCTGAAATAAAATGCAGGGGTACAACCACAATATCAGGAAGAGGGACCTTTTTTTTTTTTTAAACTAAGGTATATCTTCTATCAGGAGTGCCACATCTAGGTTAAAAGCCAGATTCAAAATTAAGCAAAGCCAACATTTTTCCTTTCCTTCCGCCTTCATTATTTTACCTCTTTATTTATTACCTCTTTATTTATTTATTTATTTATTTGTTGGTTTTGAGAAAACATACATACACTGTGAACAAGCTTGAATTATTGTTGCATTCAGCAACCAACAAAACACAGCGTAAGTGCTCACTACTAAAGAAGTACATTGATATGATTTGGTCACACAGAGAAAATGAATGAGGATTTAATTAGAAAAAAAAATGAAAGATTGGATTAATTGAGTGGAAGGGAAAGAAAGGAAACTCATGGAGTTGATGGTATCATGAAAAAGAGAGAAGTTTAAATAACAAACACACAACACATGAAGCAGTGTATATATGTGATAGAAATAACAGAAGAGGTGTTTTCATTTTATATACACTTAAATACCTAAGAACAGTACTGAGGAGTCCCTCTTTCTATTTCCCCTACAATGACCACCCTATGAGGTGGAATAAGCTGAGAAAATGATGGCGAAAGTCACCCAGGGAGCTTTCAGGCTTAAGTATTGACTGCACCCTTCTTACACCATTAGCATGCTTTTAATTTGCCAATCAGCGAAAGACTGCAGACCAGTTTCTGCCTTATATGCCCCATAGATGGTCAAGTAAAGCCATGACAGACCATATCTTTTTAAACTCAACAGTGCTACTGATTCTGTGCTCACCTGTTCGTTTGCTGCACAGCCGGTCCTTGACATTTTCTGCCTCATGGGAAAAGAATTCTATGAGCTCGTCTTCGTATTCTTCAGCTATTTTCTCACACTGTGAGGAAAACCAGGGAATTCAGCTGAGCAGCTTTTTATAACTGTTTCTTATTCTCCCAGGTCTATTGGCTAAGCCAATTTTAAAGCCCAGCAAGCCTAGACCAACTTAACCCAAGGCAATTGCCACGACTCTCCTTCAGTCAAAATGCACTAGAGAGAAAACACAGTTCATTGGGAGGAAGGGGAGATGGTTAATTATCATAATACAACCTGTTCTTTTCAGAAGCCATGAACAGGTTATTCTGACTTCTTTCTCGATGCAATTCCATTAATTATATGTGGAAGTCAAATATGTATGTCTTCACAAGTCTCCCTCGACAAACAGAACAATAACAGAATACACAGGTAATAAGATTGTGTATGCTTAGAAAATGATTTGGAAAAGGTGCTCCAGCACACAAGAACACGAGTGCAGCGCTTCCTTAAAGCAGTTGTGTCTTTTTTTAAGATTCCACACAAAAGTTGCATCGACACAGCCATCTTAATGAATTGGCTCATTAAAGCAGCTACATGATTTTCAACCTTGCATTAAATCCCCTAAAAAAATATGACTATGTTAAAGCAGTGTTATGTTCTTACATTTTCTGAACCAACTTTCTTGAAGAAGGTAAAGCTCCTCTTTTGCTAGCCCTACACTTGAGAAATAGCAATGCTGAGAAAAAGACAATCATGTAGCTCTTGATTTATGCAAGGAAAAAATTCCAAAGGTTTTAGAGGCGGAAGGGAAAGGAGATGGCCCTGTCATTTTTCTAAAGCTCCCATTAAGATACACTTGTATTTTCGTAGGGCTACTCTGCATGAGAACCACTACTATGGGGTTCAGCAATGCCTCGGAAATCAATGTTGTCCTTTATCCTTTGTATATCTCTTCTATTGTATAATGCTCGTAAGGCACGGTCATTGGTGCAGAAAGTTTTGCTTCCTCGATCTATCTTTCACAGCATGCAAGCAGAATTTGGCTGTAACCATAAAGATATAAGTAGCACGTCAGCTGTTTGTCACCATAACCCTTCACTACTAAGGTCTCTTAAGAGGAAAACTGTTACGTCTATTGTGACAGAAAATCAGAAAGAGCCTGATTTTCCAACTAACAAATTTTATTAGAAGGTGTAAGTTTTCATAAATTGCACTCACTTCACCAGATGCATAAATAGCTAGACTGTTGTAAAATATAAACTAGGATGAAGTGGGGAATGGTTATGCAGATGCAGATCATATGTGAGACAGATTACAAGCAATCAAATAAAGAAAGGCAGAGGGTTAAAAATCTATTGTGTCCCTTGAGATCTCCTAAAATGTTATGTGTGCAAGTTCAACAATTTCTCGCTAAGCTGTGAAGCTTGTCTTTCAATAGCAGTTGCTGGTAAAGTTAAAGAGAACATCTACTGGATTGTACTGAATAACTACTACAAGAGAATGTTTGCATTTATGTCTTACTTATAAGCTTCTGTAGGTGTTTGGTTGTCCACTCTTAGAATAGAATAATGAGCTAAAATGCCTCTTCCAATCTAGTGTGTGGCTCTTATATTCTACAGAAAAACAATACATCATAATTAGCAGCATCTAAAAGAAAGGACATCCTTCTGGGCCACTTACTGCAAACTTCAAGCTTGATGTCACATCACCATCAAATTTGGTTTCAGAAAGATCCATCTTGGTCCCATCAAAGGAGACCACTCTGACATAATTCTTCCTGTGAGTTGAAGGATCCATCTTCTCACCATAGTTATTCATGTTTTCACAGATGTTCTCCAGCAGCTCCGTCAGGTGAGCCTCAGATCTGGCATAGGGCACCTAAATGCCAATGAATACTTTCTGTTAAACAGATGACAGAAGCTTTCCCTGTCTATCAGAGACAACTGCAAATCCTCCTTCAGTCTGGCACAGGAGATACGAAGTAAAGTATGATCTGTAAATATTAGAAAATTCTCACAAATGCTATAGAACAGGGGTGTCAAACTGGCGGCCTGCGGGCCGGATGCATCACACGCAGGCCACACCCAACCCAGCTCCGCAAATGGGAAAAACATCACAAAACATCAGATGATGGCAACATGACGCGGTGAGTTTGACATCCGTGCTATAGAAGAAAGATTAATCATCATGTACTTAGTAAGTAAAATCATTTCATAACTTATTACTATTTTTGCAGCTGTAATTGTTTTCAGTAGACAAGGGGCCACTAAACTTTAATCCACTATGTTTTGATTGTAGGTTACTATCTTCTGACTACAATTATTGGATGGTGCTCCAACTTTTTCAGCAATATTGAAATAAAAAGAAAAGCTCTTAATTATATTGCTCACAATATATTGGGTATGACATTGGTAGGGGGAAACAGGATAAAAAGAAACTTCTAAAAACTTAATCTCTTTTATCAGAAATTTAAAACCTTCCCTCACATGAGCTTTTTAACCATTTCACAGTTTGCCCATTTCAGCAATTGTAATGGAAATTTTCAAAGAACTAATCTATGTCAAGTACGGAATGTATTACCTCTACTATGGACTGGCTTCCATCAGGATTAATGCGGAAGGAGCCTACTTGGATAGTTTTTTTCGGATCTATTCGAGATATTTCCCATTCCAGCTCATCCACCAGAGCCCGGCATACTAAAAGCAAACATCACTTAGGAATCAATACTAATGAGATGATTATTTATCAAGAACAATACAGTAATATATAGAACAGTTAAAGGACAATTTTAATAAGGGTTTTCCACACTTTCAAAACTTATTTCCATTTTTCGTGGTGCTGGATTGTCACCAGATCTTTTACAAATCTATAATCACAGCTGAAGATCTCAGCAAATGAAGAAAGGAGAGTAAATTAGTGTTAGCAAACTCATTAAACTAAGATTAAACTAAATTTCACAGCAGCTTTTCCTTCTCACTAATTGTCAGTCAAGTGGCCATCTGTCCCATTTTAACCTACCTTTCTTATTTTTCTTTCTAGCTAGCCATCACTCAGACATTTAACTCCATGATTTCCCTCTCATGCTAAGAACACTCTTCAGCATTTAGCAGCTGAACAAATGCATTATTTATAACACAACATGCTGCAGATGGAACCATGCCAAGGGACTGTGTCTGTGCCTAGTAGCAAATGTATTTAGTACCATGGTAAGGTCAGCAGAGAATTTACAGTCAATGTCAAAAAAGGAGATATAAACAGCAAGAAAGGGATTAGATAGCCAAATTCGTCTTTGCCTTCAGTACCAATTGCAATGTTGTTATTGTTGTTACTGTTATTTTTTTTTATCAACATACATATATTCTAGTTAACTCAAGGCCATATCTAATAGTACTACTTCCTATTTTCCCCAAAACAACAATACTGTAACTTAATGTGGTGGGTTGGACTGAGAGATAGTGCCTGGCCCTAAGTCACCCAGCTGGCTTTCAACACTAAGGGGGGGGCAGCGAGTCTATAGTTTCTAGAAACTCCTGGTTTCCGGGCCAGCATCTTAACCACTAGATGAAGCAAGTTCCTTTTCCTACTCTTTTCTACTCTACTAATAAGCAAGCAGAATTGCAACAGGTAGTGCTTTAAATCAGGAGCTAGGATGCAAGACAAAAAGAATAGCAGGAAAAAGATCAGTGGTGGGATTCAATTTTTTTTACTACAGGTTCTGTGGGCATGGCTTGGTGGGCGTGGCTATGCAATCGGCCAATCAGAGGCGGTATTTGCTGGTTCTCCAATCCAATCAAAATTATCGCTACCGGTTCTCCCGAACCTGTCAGAACTGGCTGAATACCACCTCTGAAAAAGATGGTGTTAATATGATCCCTTCCTGAAGATATTTTCTGTGATAGGTCCAATAATCTTGCTTCTCAAGTTAAAAAATATATGTATGCATATAAGTAGAACTAAGCAACCTACAGCTCTCCAAATATTGTAGAACATCAGTTCCCACAGCTTGCCTAGTTAAGAAGAAAATATGTTTCAAATGGCATAAAATGTCCAGTGTGCAACCAACTACAAGAAATGACATGCAGTTCTGTTGTTAAGTCCCATCATTGGCACTATCTTAGCTTTGACCTCAAACAGTTATTTGGAAGCCAGTTTTCAGCTATTTTTTTTACATATGCCATGCAGAATTTGAATGAAAGCCAATTGCTTAATCCACAATGAAAAATGATGAAATACTTCTTCAATTAGATGGGAGAGACCATTGTCTGAGGGAAGTATTAGGCTTTGGTGAAGGAGAATTTATCTAAGAAAAGTAAGGCAAGGACTGAAAGGTAAATTCTACTAGGCCTGCCAAGTAAATTCATTCTAGAATAAGTGAAGAAATAAGGCACAAGGCATTTTAATCCTTTTCTGTCAGTAAGTTGTAACAAGGTTGTGGCGTAATGTAGTATGCTAACTATTCAATCATAAATATGGGCAAAAGATTTTTAATAATGTATTTGTTCAGTTATCTCAGTTGCTAGTCCATGTGCATGTTTGTACCGTATATACTCGAGTATAAGCCGAGTTTTTCAGCCCTCAAAAAGGGCTGAAAAAATCACCCTCGGCTTATACTCGAGTCAACTAATTTT
>JANHJO010007220.1:58012-71457 GCA_032468235.1 Pseudoxyrhopus heterurus | reverse complement strand
GTCAGATACCAGTAATTATAAATTACATTATATAGATGTATGTGTGTGTCTGTCTGTTTTTGATTTATTAAGCCCTCCTGTAATCCATAGTTTCATCTCAGTAAGCATTTGCACTTCATGGAGATGTTCAAAGGATAAGGTTAAAATTTATTCCCCAAATATTCATAGATGTTATTGTTCATTTAGTACATTCAATAACCACACCACACTATCGTAAACAATGAAGTTCTTTTCAGAATTAATTCAAGCAATTATTTTGGAAAGGGCAACAATGGAAAAGAGCAAAAAGATGGGGCAGGAGCCAAACAACTATATAACAAAGCATTTCAAAACATATTTCAACGTTTAAGCAGCTGCATTCATTCATAATTACAAGCAAAAAGTAAGACATTTCTTTTGATGTTTTATTGGCATTAAAATGGTTGTGACTTTGGCAACTGGTTCAGGGTAAAGACCTCCCTCTTCCTTTTAAAATGCTTAGATGTTTGTGATGAAGGCTGATGTTCATACTTCTTCAAATAAGTGAGAGTCAGACAATATATAGCTTCCTGCAAGCTTTGCAGAACTTTGGCTTAGGATAGCCCCTTATGTTTTCTAATTATGCATATGGGAAAGAGATATTAAATTAAAATATACATGACAAATGTCCCATAACACTCTTACAATGTCAGAAGATTCTGACTGGCTTTTTTTTTAGTTTGTATAGGTCTTCCAGTTCAAAGATGAACAGACATGATCTTTCACGACTGTCTGCATGAAGACCCAAAATAGGAGCAGTGACTGTAGTCAGGAAGCTCAATCTATACAGCCTCTGATATACAGTTTCCTGCTTGAGCAGGGAGTTGGACTAGAAGACCTCCAAGGTCTCTTCCAACCCTATTATTCTATGTTCTATTGGAATGTAAAAAAATTCAGTATCTCCACACAATATGTTTGCAATAGTGGTGAGTATCTGTATCTGAATAATTAATGTTTAAAAACCATTAACTTTCATAGCAATTAAAAGCTAGGATTTTTAAACAAAAATTAATTTCTTGTCAGTTTTGCTGTACTTTTACCATGTTGTTTTCAGAAACCTCTCTAAAGTTTGCTGTAAATTATAGTGTCACTTTTGGGGAAATAAGCAGTAGCAATAGCAATAGTGCTTAGACTTTACAGCACTCTCTGAGAGGTTTACAACATCAGCAAATTGCCTACAATCTGGGTCCTCATTTTACCGACCTTAGAAGGACGGAAGGCTGAGTCAACTTTGAGCCCATCAGGATTGAACTCCACACTGTGAGCAGAGTTAGCCTGCAGTACTACATTCTAACTACTGCGCTACCAAGGCTCTTGGACATGACAAGGCTCTGTTGGCCAGTCCTAAGATTGTTTGGGAAAGCATGGCATCGGTTCTCATTGCCCAACTGCACTTCCTTGTGAACTTATGAATCATATTCATTCCAATTCATAGATTAAAAAAAGTAAGTAAATACAGACCTAAATGAAAAACTCATGCCCAACTCACAGGAGCTTATTCTCTGGGAAGATAATGGACAGGAACAAAATACTATCAGGTAAACAGATGGCAGGTCAATTGTTATTGATTTCCAGCAAAAAACGAGTGCAATTTACAGTATTTGAGGATTCCTAAAAGGCAAGTTGAGCTTTTCAGTAGAAACACTGAAGGCTGTTATCTCTCACCCAATCACAATACCCCCATGTTAAAAATACATTTCAGTGGTTAAACGTTAAGTTGTTCCCATAGTCTCTACTTCAGCCTAGTGTATCCATGACTTCTCCTCAGCAGCAGCTGTTTTGCCTCAGAAGGAGGCACAAAGTAGTATTGCAGGCAGTGGAGGCAAAACTTTCCTGACCCTACAGCCCCTGCTATCTTTTGCTACTTCTCCGTGTCTCTTTGCCATTGCTGACTGGGTTTGAGGAGGACCCTATGCTTGATGAGCTTCCACCTTGATGGTTGGGTTGACTCCTAGTGATGCGACTGGTGGTCGGGTGGGTGGAGATGCTGGGTTGGTGCAGAGTACCACCAGAGGGGATCAACCCATTGCCATTCTGGTTCTCTGCAGCTGAAGCCAAATCACATGAAGGAAAGAGATGAGTGAAACAAGATCAACAAAGCTACAAAATTCAGTGTAATCTTGAAAACTAGGGTTAGTATGAAAGATTTGTCCCTACATATAAAATCCTGTACTGAGTTCTCAGACAAGGACACGCAAAGGAGGCCAAAGGAATATGAGCGACAAAAATGATTCTCCCCCCCCAAAAAATAGGTGAAAAGATAGAGAAGCCAAAGGGGGACACATTTGCTTGTTGGTTTCTGGACTGTGGCAGCTTGATTTTGGACCTGGATTTCATTTCTTTGATTAGAGTACAAATGCTAGATCCTCTGGCAGATGATTCTCCAAGGAGGAAATTCTACAAGTTTGCAGAAAGTTGACAGGCAATGAGACCATGGCCTCTAGGCCACTGCTTTGTATGTCTCCTGCCAATCAAACCGAGACTAACCCAGAAGTTGAGATTGACATCACACCAAGCAGGGATAGGCAGCCTTCTCAGGGGCAGCAACTTACTCCCCTGAGCAGCTGAAAGCTCCCAGGGACCATCACAATGCCCTTCTGCTCATTTTTCTGAGTTTTCCAAGGAGAGACAATAATGAAAGGGGAGATGGGCACAGGAGGCCTCATGAAGGTAAAGTGCTCCATTTCTACCACTGAAAAAAGTCTCAACAGCCAAGAATCACACCTATCTTTTAATGGCCCCCTTTCAGTTCACTTTTTGAGAGGTTGGGAGAAATCTCAGGTGAAGGTTGGAGGCCTCCCGCTCCCTTCTCCACCCTCACTTTCAAATCCCCACATAAATATTGTACCAGTGAAGACTGGCTTCTCTGCTACTAAATCCTGAGATGCTGGGAGAACTCATGTGGCCTTTTGACTAGTGCACTGACGTACAGCTTGCTGACCATACAAAGCACTAATTTTATTCCCATGTAGCATTGTCATAAATCATGGCTTATAAACCACAGTATCTAAATTAATACAGGTAGTCCTTGACTTACAACCATTCATTTAGTGACTGTTCAAAGTTACAGCAGCACTAAAAAAAGTGATTTATGAACATTTTCACATTTACAACTGTTACAGCAGCCTCATGGTCACGCAATCAAAATTCGGGTGCTTGGCAACTGGCATGGATTTACGACAGTCGCATTGACCCGTGATAATGTGAACACCATTTATAATCTTCCCAGCTGGATTCTGACAAGCAAAGTTAATGTGGGAAGCCAGATTTGCTTAACAGCTGCATGATTCAATTAACAACTGGAGTGATTTGCTTAACTGTCAAAAAAGGGTCATAAAATGAGGCATAATTCACTTAACTGCATTGCTTAGCAACCAAAATCTTGGACTCAGTTATGATTGTAAGTCAAGGACTACCTCTATGTAACATTAAACTAAAACCAAATAAAATTATAATTAACATGTATGCAAACCAATCAAAATGAATGAGCAGAAGGAACAAAAGGTCCCAGTTTATGATGTAATATTATAAGCAAGCTCAGCTACATGTTTATGTACTAGCCAGCCAATAAATTAGCCTACCCTATTTATAAATCTATAAATCAGATTGTCAGAATGTCATCAAGGCAAGAGCAGACCTTTCTCTCACTAGCTTGGATCCAGGTGTATTACCTGCTGATGTAGAAGGTCCTGGTGTAGTTTGAGAGGCTGTAGGGGCTGCGTTGTCATTCGGTGTCTATAAGACAGAACCAAAACAACTATTTTAACCCATGCAGAAATTCTAGATTTAAAGACCCTGGGCTTAAGAGGACAGGGAAGAAACCAATCCAACTATCCACCCAGAATTGGGTGGAGAAGAAGAGGAGGCATAAAGTATAATCTCTTCTACAACAAGGCAACAAGATCTGGGTAGCATGATATTATCTGCTAAGATGTAATCTGGAAAATATTTCTGAGAGATGAGTCCAGTCAACTAATCAGTAAATTTGTGCCCATTTAAAGTCCTACTCATACTGTTGAGTTAGATCCATTCAGGCATCCAGTAAATTTGCCAAATCCATATCCTGAGATTTTGTATCATTATTTATCAGATTCGATTCTCATATTTTCCCAGGAAATTCAAGGCTGGAAATATGGGAATTTTGTTCCCATAATTCAGTGAGGCGTGTTTGGCTGAGACTGTATATAAATCCACCTGGTGAGTCTGCATGACTGAGGATGGACTTCAGTCTAGGTTCTCTCAGTGCAATCCAGTGCATTAACCACTACACCAGGGGTCTCCAACCTTGGCAACTTTAAGACTTGTGGACTTCAACTCCCAGAGTTCTCACTCTTTTAAAAATCATGCAGGAGAACCCCTCAGCTTCTGCTTCTCCCTTCACATTTCATCAAAGTGGCTCTTAAGCATGCAAGCTCACAGGTTACAGATCTGAAAAGTAATAAAAATTATCCCTTTTTTTTCTGAAAGGAAAGCCAGGATAGGCTATCCAGCTTGGGGTGTCCATGAGAAGGGTCCATTTCTTCAAGGTGGCTGATGTAATGAGATAACTGAAGCCGTGACTCTTTTTAATGGCTACCACATATATTGCTTGCACATAAAAGGAGTGGAACTTGCATCCCTGACACTTGAGATCCATGACACCTTCTGTAGTCAGTTCTCTAGTTCACAGGGGTCAAACTTACCACATCATGTTGCCATCAAATGAGGTTTTGTGATGTTTTCCCCATTTGCGGAGCTGGGGTGGCTGTTGTCGGCATGTGACGCATCCAGCCTGCCAGTTTGACACCCCTGCTCTAGATGATCTGAATCTACATAATCCCTGACCAGTAAAATCACCTTGGTTTGGACTAGCAGAGGGTGAAGCCCAAAACATCAGGCTCACTTGTCCTGCATTAGATTGTGTAATTAGGTTGTGTAAGCTCAGGGATGGGCTGCTACGGGTTCGCACAGGTTCAGGCGATCCTCTAGCTAAGAGTCTGACCAGTTCAGCGAACCCGTAAATCCCACCCCTGGCTGGCCCCGCCCACCCCGCCCGCCCCTCCCAGGAATCTCCACACGGCATGTTTTGGATGCCAGGTAAGTGCAGGGCCCGCGCAGAGGCTCGGGGAGGGAGAAAAATGGGCCCCCCAGAAGTTCTGGAAGGTTTCCGGGCTCTGGGCTCCAGAGAGCCCGTTTTCGCCCTCCTGGAGGCTCAAGGAAAGCCTTCGGAGCCCGGGAAGGATGAAAACGGCCCCCCTACCATGGTGCCACACCCACCCAGCAACCGGGCAGAGAACCTGTTGTTCAAATTTTTGAAGCCCACCCCTGTGTAAGCTCCCTCAGTTGAGATTGACTTCTGACCATTTTATGGAGGCAACCATATACTGTACATGTCACTATCAACAGAACTGAAGAGGTCTTTCTCATTCCTTTTTCAAGAATGTTTTTTTTTTCAACTTCCTGGCTCAATCAATATCTCCAATACTGGTTATTGGAGTCCTATCCATGTAATAAGCAAGTCTCCTTTAGTTTAGCTTCTGAGTCCAAGTTGGGCCAATGCTGCCACCTGCTGAAACTTTCTCTTGATTAAGCACATGAAAAACACAGCTTCTACAAAATTTAAAACAACATGGGATTTTAGAGAAGAAATGCAACAGGAGTTGGTTATCACAAGGGACATATTTTTAAAGGATTCTGCTTCAGCAAAAAGAAATGGCAAGAAAAGTACCAGTTATCATGTGATTGGGCAAGGAAGGTTCTTAGGCTTATAAAATCCATCATTAAACATTTATTTCACACATCAACATCAATTCAGATAAAGATCCTTGCATTTTTCTTAATTTCCATATATATATGTGTGTACACACAATCTATTACTCTACGTATCATTCATAGTTAAGTTTTAAAGATTATGTCCAGCCTACACTATCTCTGAGTCATATAAGTCACTAACTGACAACAACCAAACAAAGGCAATTCTTATACTTACATTTTTGTTTTGTGACTGCTGGGCAACATAATCAGGATTTGGCTCACTGAAATTTGGCACTTCTGAATAAACCATACAAAACCTAGAGAGCAGAAGAAGCAATTGTCATTCAACTGATGATTTTTTTTCTTTGTTCTTTTTAATTCCCTCTCTCCAATAATGCATACTGCCCTGTTGTAATGAAACTGCAATATGTCCTATAGCGGCTTATAGCTCGTTTGAAAAAGAAACCCTGAGTCTTACAATCAAAGTGACTTGAGAACAAAAGAAAAAAACAATTAGACAGAAGAAGGGAAACAAAATGAGGCACCACTGAAATTATAACTGGGATGGAAATCTAAGGGTTATTGCAAAGCTTCCTTTGAAGATAAACTGAAGACTGCTGCCCACGCAAACAGATGCTAGAATGTCCCTTTTCTCCCCTCTAGGTCAGCAAGATGGAATAGCCATGCAAAACAATCCTGAAACTACTTTTAACTTTTCTCTGGAGAATACAAACTTTTAAAAGCTCTGCCTTTCCAAACAATGGACTTTCAAGGGAGATGGGTGGAAAGAATAAAGGTGGGAAAATATTAACTTCAAGCTATTGAAATTAAAACCTGACCAGCCAACAATGGCAACACTATGAATCTGGCGTTAATGTTCATATTGATAATAAATGAAAGAGATCCAGAAGTAGATACTAACAGTGAGGCAAGATTATTCACAGTGAACTCTTGTTGAAGATCAAAGGAGGCTGGGGAGAGGGGGACCAGGGCGGAAAGCTCTGACTCAGACATCAACTAGGAAATGCTTTATTTGACCTTCTAGTACTTGGACAAACTTGTTTTATCTGGGCATTTAACATCAATTCATGGTTAATGGAATAAATGCATCAAGATCATTCTAACATCAAAACTGAGAACTGTGAAGTAGTCTTTGAGATGTTCAGAGATCCAGCTTTAAAGGGGGAGAGAGGTCAAGTGAATTAGTGGGTGTACATAGCACCTGCTGGAAGTTCCTTAAATCAAACATATCTTTTCAAGGAATGTGAGGCAGCATCTGCACAATCTCAGAAACGATGCAGCTTCTTCATGAAATTGAAATTTTATGAAATGAAAGAGCCAGTTTGGTCTACTGCAGGGGCTGTCAAACTTGATTTCATTGAGGGCCGCATCAGGGTTGTGTTTGACCTGGGAGGGAGTGGGCGTGGCCAGGGTGGGCATGGCCAACTCGACGTCACTTGCGTTGCGGGCATATGTGGTGGCCCAAGTGCTCTGCCACAGAAAACGGTCTCCCAAGCTCCGTTTTCGGCTGCAACAGCCTCCTGCAACCCTCTGCCAGCGAAAACGGAGCTCAGGAGGGCTGCCCGCGGCCCTCGCAAGCTCCGTTTTTGGCTGCGCTGGCCTCCTGCAACCTTCTGCCAGCAAAAATGGAGCTCGGGTGGGCCGCATGCAGGTGGCCCCGCGGGCCAGGTCTAAGCATCCCGTGGGCCAGATCAGAACCCCGGGCCTTGAGTTTGACACCCCTGGTCTACTGGTTAAGGCACCAGGCTAGAAATTGGCAGACTATGAGCTCTAGTCCTACTTTAGGCATAAAAGCTGGCTGAGTGACTTTGGGCCAGTCACTCTCTCTCAGTCCAAACCACCTTGTAGAATTGTTGTTGTGGGGGAAATATGAGGAAAGGTATTTAGATATGTTTTCTGCCTTAATTATTTATAAAGATAATAAAGGCAGGATTAAAATAAAATAAATTTTCAAGAGGAGTTACAGGATCACCTCCATGCATTCTGAATTACCTTTTCCTCTTCGACTGCACATACTTAATATTATTCCTTGTTCACTACATTTTTCTTCCAAGGCATGTCTTTTTAGCCTAAGGATAGTAAACCTCTATAGCTCTATAAAGTGATCTAAGAATGGCTAAAACATGGCAATACATAAGCGGTTTAATAAAAATCATCATACAAATCTTTATCAGCACAAATAACTGTAATAATTCGGTGTGTTATTTCTCAATGAAATATTACTGAGAAAACCACAGGTTCACTGTAAGAAGAAACATAAAATGTGTATCTCAATACAAAGTGAAATGTAAATTAAGTACAGCATAAGGTGGGGACAATTATCCCAGCGAATTAAGAAGTGGTGACATATTTAGAGCAGTGATTTCTTAATGACAGATGGATTGTTAAATGTAACCAGAAATATGATAATGTGTTACCAATACTTTTCAACCTAGAAACAAAAGAAAATGACTTCCATGGTTTCAGATACTTTACATCCTCTAGGGCAGAACTATTCTTTAACAAAAATTTGTCTTTGCACAAAATTGGAAAAAAATCCACCTAACCATCCCCTAATCCTAGGAAGAACCATTGAAATAAACTATGAGCCTTACTCTCCTACTTTCTGCAGATCTCCTCCACGTCCAGTGTACAGTGTCAAGCAGCCTTTGAAAATCGATGAGTACCTGATAAAGAAAAACTCGTGATTAAAAAGCAGCACACAATTCCTAGTTTTGCTCAAAAATAAATCTGTCTTTTTGGTGCATCGCATGAAGCTCTACCAATATACTATCTGTGCAGTGCTTGTTTGTCCCTCACTGAAAACCAACCTTCCACACAAAAACGATAATGGGTGCAAGAGAGGAGATCACATGTTCTTAAATCTCACTGAAACCAGTAATACCTTGAATTCAACAGACTAATTTCAACAGAGTACCCTTGAATTCAAAAAACTTATTTCCAAGGAGCCATGTATGGGATCATGCTTTTAAGTTTTCTAGATTTGCTCCAATTATTGGAATCGAACAAAAATGTTTAATTAGTTGGGCTGACTGCAGAGTATGGCAAACTTATTAGTGTGTTGGGTCTCTGCTAACGTGTTCATTCATATTTGTACAGAACATCAAAAAAGCAATCTTACGGATGCTCTGCTTGTATACAGGTAGTTCTTGTTTAGTGACTGTCTCATTTAGCAATTGTTCAGTGTTATAACAGTGATGAAAAACTTTACAACCAACTCTAACATTTGCAACCCTTGTAGGTCTCTAAACCAGAAGAAAGCTGAATTAAGACCATAAGAACCCAGCAATGGTTTCATTTAGCAACTGCTTCTCTTAACAACCGAGCTGCCAGTCCCAACTGTAGTCATTAAAAGTAGACGACCTGTACACCACTTTTAATAAGCAGATTCGTGTGTTCTGTGTTTGGTTAACTATCATCTACTGAGTAAGCAAAATTGGATGGGTTCAAATTACATACTGAGCCATAAATTATGGTTTATAAACCACAATAGCTGGGTTCAACTCCACATGCTAAGCCAAAATTAAGCAAACTAAAGCAAACTAAATTATGACCAAGGACAATGCATAAATTAAGCTTAAGTCTGCCTTTGTGTAAATAAGAGGAAAATGAACCTTAAAAACAACATGTACATTTGCAGAAGAAAATCTGTACACGTCTAAGAATTAGGTTAAACATTGCAGATTACACTGATCCCAATAATTATAGACAGTTTTTAAATTAGGGTTGATGAAAGCTCATTCTGCTGGATCTAAAACATCTGGTAGCCCAAGACTGCATGGCCAATGGTGAGGATTGTTGGAAGATAATAGTTCAGCAACATCTAGAAGTTTCAGATTCCCCCCTCCACTCCCTTAAACTTTCCTAACTAAATTTAGAAAATTGGTGAAACACGTTAAATAACTAATTTGTATGAAGTAATTTGAGCACATTCTACAGAACAGTCAAGTCACACTTGCTGCTCTCTTGATGTAGGGTTTAGCCACTGTCTCAAAAATAACACTTCTTCCCTCAGCTTCTCCCAAGCTGTTCCTCTTGGAAAAATCCCCCATACCCTTTGGTGAGTCGGATGATATCGCCCGGCTGGATTAGATTTCCAACATCATCCCATACAGAGATGTTTATGCTGCCTGTTTTGTCAGCTACTTTACAGGTCCGTACTTCATGACCATCCTTTGTCTTGGTCACCCGGCCTAGTGATAGAACAAGAACCACAATTCAAGACAATTGCAAGGGTCTGTTTTCATGAGTGAAGGAAAGGTTTTTATCAGTCACTGCTTCACTCCAAATACATCCCACCTTCACCTGCATATTCCTTTAAGCCCAGAAGTTTAAATATTGTGTGTGTGTGTGTGTGTGTTTGTGTGTGTGTGTAAAACTGGAAGTAAATCATTTAGATTATCTAAAAATTACTGTTTTTGCTGAGAGTTCAATCTGCTTCTCCATATCATAGAAATGTCTTCATGATCAGCAGCGGTCATCATGCCACACAGGTTAACAAGGATAATTGGGACCAGAATTTCCATCACTAAGTGATGCGGTCGTACAGTGGCATTCCTTGTAGCTATCCTTAAGCGAGTCCTGTCATAAGTTTGAACAGTCACTGAATGAATGATCATTAAACAAGACCTGTATTACTTTCCCCCTCATATAAGACTAGTTTTAAAACCACTCAGGTGTACTGTAAGTACATACTATTGGGTTCCCTAGGAGGTAATATATAATAAACTTTTAAAAGCATTTTTTAAACTTAGAAGCCAATAGGTACTACAAATTGGAGTACAAAGGGGGAAGTCAGAAATCAAATTCTTATGTATATTATTCTTAAGGATGTTGTTTTTTCTTCTTTTTTAACATTATAAATAATACTTTAGTGGCATTAAGCTAAAAAATATATGCTTCTGTTTTGTATCATGAAAGTAGTTCAATGTACTTTGATTGGTATGTTTTACCTTTCACTAATGTTATTTTGAGCATTAAAACATTAGTAATTATCTGTCCATTTATATAATGTATCTTTTTTAAAAAAATACAATTTTGTTTTAAATGAATTTTTTTTAAAAATCTGATCAATAACCAACATTTTTGGAATAAGACAGCAATTAGTTAATCAGTGAGGGAAAGGAAATCATTACAAAGCAATTACAAAAAAGGCAGTAAAATATTTTATCCAGAATTTAAGCATTTGAGTGAAATAAGCATGTAGCTTGGTCTCCCAACTGCTTGTATAGTGATTTAAAAAAAAAAAACCTGTCTTCTCTTCCATGTGACTTACCTGTTTCCAGCACAATGAATATAAGATTTAGATTTTTCATGCCTGGTTTAATATCCTTCACCAACGTTTCTGTTGTCATGTTAAATGGCTTCTGATTTCCAGTACCTGGCAAATAATTTTAAGTAGTCTTATATTCATCGATGGAACAAATAAGAAAATGCTGATTGTAGTAGATAACCATTCTACTTTAATCTTGAAGCTATTACTTATGTACTCTTCTACTGATATAAAACACAGCCCATGTCTAAATATGCAAGATTATAAAAACATATACAAGATGTGTAACTTAAATTTATTTCTACCATTATCACATTCTTCCTTCTGCTACAATTACTTGCAAGAAGTTCATATATTTTGTGCCCAATACCAAGGGAGAAAGTGAACAAGACTCACTTTTAAACAAAAAGGTGCTTCTAAAGTACAGTAATGTGCAGACATCCTCACATCTGTATTTTTAGAAGCATCTTTCTGTTTAAAAGTTGTTCACTTTCTCTCTTGAATACCTGACATATTAGCCTATGATGTTTAAAAACAAATAATGTAAAATATTGTTCTGCAAGTGCCTTGTGATTCCATATAGCTTTCGGTGGCAGAAGCTTTTCCAGTTTGTCAGAATCACAAGTGTCTGGTATTGGGCAAAATAGTATCAACTTCTTGCAAGTAATTGTAGAAGAAGGAAGAATGTAGGGTTTAAAATAAAGCCTACATTTTAACATACAAGGGCTGGATTTAAGTAGCACATTAAGACATAATTTGATTTTTTTTCTTAGTATATTGTGTGAATCCAATCAACTGTGGTTTGGTAAGCAAATTATGGCTCAATATATAAACCCAACCAATATTATCCAAACCAGCTACCTAATTTGGAAAATAAGTTTTGAAAACTCCAAAATAAAAAACAACAGCAACATGGAGTTAAAGTATGTATCAATAAAGTAAGAAATCAATTTCTACAATATTTATCTATCAAGAAAGAAGCAGAATATTACTGGAAATATGTGCAGGAATATGGTCTGAATTCTGTATACCATCCCCAAGCTCACACACCTTCTATCCCAAGCACACCTTAATTTCCATGATCACAAAACACACATCTACACACTTATGACAAACTTCCTTGACAGGGATTTCAAATGCAAATGTTTTACACACAATTCCTATAAGCTACACAGAAAATAACTGTAGTTTTAATCAACTCACCACAAAAGACATATAACATTGTCATCCCCTGCCAGTGTAAAAGCTTTTACTGATTACAACGTTAGAATGCATACATAAAATCACATTCTTTTATAGATTCCTTCTTTCCCTATTACTACCAGAGCAGAAGCTTTCTGACTCTCCTTGGGAAATTATAAAGAAAATTGTCTCTCCAGTACACTCTCAAGTGCAATCAATCCAAGTATCTTAAAGGATGGCTTCCCTCCCTCATATCCACTCCCAAATCCCATCCATGTTTAAACTGCTGTTGCCGAATTTTTCTTTTTTCTTTTCAAAATTCTGGTATTTTATAAACGCTAATAATGCAGTTTTATCAGCTTTTAGCTCTCCCTGATCATTGTTACAATACCTACTTTGAACAAAACTTAATAATTTTTTCAGCACATGCAGAAAGCCAGTTTCAAGGGAGGTTGTGTAGCATCCTTCAGCTGGTCAGAGGTTTCATTCCACTGTGAAAAAGAAAAACAAATACTCTCCATTGTTTCTTAGGAAATCATTTATCCTCCTCCTGATCAAATTACATCTTCTAGTAGTTTTTCGCTATGGGATTCCTCTCCGTGTGAAGGAGATACTATTGCTCTTAAATAATATGCTTGCATTGTAATCATACAATTAAATGAAACATAGTTAAAAAGTTCAATAGAACAACTTAGTCAATATGCTAGTGAGCAGACTCGTTCCTACAGAACATGGATTCTGCTGGCCCTGCACATGCCCATATGTTTTTGTGCTATGACCAAAGCAACACAATCTACCGAAATCGCACATTCTTCTTACCTACAATCCCAGGCTATTAATTACATCTTGCATAAAAGAAAGTCCCCATCACCACTTTTTCAGTGAAATAGCCAGATGAACGTCCACTTGCAGACATTCCAGGAAGTATCCTGCAGCGTCCAAGTCCAGCCAATCACAGCACAAGACAATCCTTCGACATGTAGGAATGTTCCAATCTTCCAGCCAATTGGAAGCTGATAAAGCATTAAAGTGACAGTACCAACAACTGTAGACAGTGTAGGGGGGGGGGGAGATCGTGCACGCAGGTGCAGGCGTGGGGGGATCATATGTGCATGTTGTGGGCACACACGCATGCACACACGCATGCGCACTTTCAGCACCGGTCGCCGAAAAGGTTCGACAACACTGGCATATGGTATTCAGTTAATGGGGGAAGTTT
>JANHJO010007220.1:42685-57192 GCA_032468235.1 Pseudoxyrhopus heterurus | reverse complement strand
GCTAACATTGTAAACCGCTTAGAGAGGGTTGCAAACCCTGATAGGCGGTATATAAATACAGTGCTATTGCTATATTCAGATTGGAACAATGAGAAAGAAGAGATTTTATTGAATATGCAATACATAGGTCCTTCCGCCATAGAAGATATATATTATGTAGAGGAATTACAACAGGGAAGCATTTTTCAGCAACTTTTGTTCCCAGTTTTAATGGTTTGATGACTCATTTATAATATTTTAAAGTTCAGATGAAGAAAAAATAGCACCCCAGGAAGCATCAGCGACAATCACATTCAGTTCCATCCTTTACAGATTTGTCTGTCGCTTGTCATATTTTTGCAAATATAGTATACCCTCAGTTCTTGTGGGCCTCTCATTAATGACCAGCTACTGCTTTAACTTCATCTTCTAGTCCTAGAAGTTCTTCTAAAACAAGGAGTATCTTCTAAGATATCTTGGATGCTGAGATGTTTATTGTACAATTTTCAGCACATTTTTTCCATCTTTTTTTATCTTGAATCACTATCTTTCAAATGGATTCATTTATCATTCCAAATGAAGATTGGCATCTCCTGGAATTCAGAGATCTTTTGAAAAAACACCTTGTTTTTCTGTGTTTGTTTTCATCTTTATGGTCTTTACAGATACTGATGTAATACTGCTTCTTGTCTCTGCTAATAGTTCTCTGAAATTTTTCATTATGTTTCTTCCTTAGATCTTTCTCTTTCTTGGTTTTGGCTTCTTATCACTTTTTGGCTACAGTTTTTCACCATCTGTTCTGATCTAGTTTGCTTTTTTTGTTTCTTGATCTTTAGCAGTCTCTTTTTACACGGACCCTTATTTCATTTCTTTTCACAATTCCTCTTACTCCCTACCAATGAAGTCGTGGACTTCAAAGTGATTCCTGATAATGTCCTTGAAAAGTTGGAGTTTTTGAAACTGGATTGCCGGAAATTGGTAAGTCATTCTCATGCTTCGTTTCTGTTTTGTAGGCCATATAATCCAACTATGTTTTCCTCTTTATTGTTCCCAATTTTGGCATTCTAACTCCAATCACAAGAAGCACATCTTGCTTATAAATTGATTGCAGATTGAACTTGATC
Source organism: Pseudoxyrhopus heterurus (assembly GCA_032468235.1). NCBI lineage: Eukaryota > Metazoa > Chordata > Lepidosauria > Squamata > Pseudoxyrhopus > Pseudoxyrhopus heterurus. Next base: position 56,089 of record JANHJO010007220.1, on the reverse strand, counting down.
AGAAAATTCCTCAATCTCTTTTCCTCAATCATCAGTGGTTAAAAGCAACAGTGTTACTCCTTTTTTGTGTGTGTCCTATGTAGCACACAGTACTGTATGAACTTCTGACCACAAGTCAGAATACCAATCCATTTCAATTTTCTGATGCTCAAGATGTCAATGTACAGTTGATTGATTTATTATTTAACATATTCAGCTTTCCCATGTTCATGTTTCTTATATCCTGCTGCCCATTGTAATCCTGGCTTTGTAGTTTTGGGTTTTCTTTTCCTGCATGACATCAGCAACATTAGAGATTTTTTTAATCTAGCTGCATCATAAACAGCATAAGTACACTACTCTAAAAGATCCTCAGCTCTTCCAATAAGAAGCATGTTGGGTATTCCTCTAGAGAGCTCATCATCTGGCCTTATTTTGTCAATCTTTGTCTTGTCTATCCATGTAGTTTTTCTTGGTAAAATACCAAAATGATTTAGTATTGCCTACTACCACACAGCATGAAATTATATCTTTGTCATTTTGCTTGAAGTGTTCATCTATCTTCAGCATCTTCCTGTATCAACTGCTGTCCAATATAGATGTCTGCTTGCTATAGCTAAGCAGCTGGGATGACCTTTAGGCCTCAAGGAATCCTGCTGGGAGTATAAACTCTTGGCATAAATTCCTGGTGTTCTTCCTTCATCCCTCCAGGAAAATAAATGCCATGAGGCAGCACAGCAGAACGTGAGGGGGAGGTCAATAGTCAACATTCATATATAATAAATTATTTCCAAATGTATACTGCTAATTTTTATAATTAGAATATGTAGCATCCTTTTGTTGCCATCTAGTGGTCATCCATATTTTAAAAAACTACTGTTGGAAGAAAAATCCTTCTGGTTCTAATCTGGGAGAAAGACGCTAGAAATATGGAGGCAGGTTGCAGGAAAGGAAGTCTGTTTATTTGGTAGCCAGAAACAACAGCAGTATTTTTTTTGGGATGGCTCACAAAATGGGGGTTGAGAGTAGGTGGGCTTTTATACATTCTTTGGGGCTTTGTGATTGAGATGTCTGATCCTTGTGAAATATACTTTGACCTGTGCTTGAGTATGCCCTTTTTGGTATTCTAATTATTGTTATCTGACTCCCATTGTGGCTGGGAGGTCATGCCCTCTCCTTAGAGCTGGGTGGGGAATGTAGATTTTAGGAGTCTTTGTTTTTCTGCTTTTAATCCCATCAGTTCAGCCTTCTGTGGGAGCTGTAGCTGAAGGTGTTTTGTTTATGAATGGAGCTGTCTGGCTTTCTGTAAATAGATCCCGAATAGAATGCTCCAGTTTTCTAAATAAATACAAAAGTATATCATTCATAAAACTTAATTGTTGGAGGGACTGCCTGGAGTGCTTTCCTGGTAGTGAAGTGAATGATTTGATCCTAGGAAAGCCTCCTTTCTGAGGGGGGTTGGGTGCTGACTTCCTACACTATTATACACTGGGATATAAAAGTCCAGGTGACCACTTTATGATAGAATGAAGTTTGGGGGTTTTGTATCTATACTGCCATCTTATGGTCATCTGAATTGTTGCAATCCAAAGATGGTAATGTGTTTCTCCGAAAATAAGACCGAACTGAAAAATAAGTCCTAGCATGAATTTTCAGGATGCTCATAATATAAGCCCTACTCCAAAAACATGCCCCAGATAAGATCATCAGCCAGACGGACGAATTTAGTATGTCCATTGCAACACACGATGGACATATTAAATTGTAAAATAATATTAATATATAATTAAATATAAATAAATAATATTATTGACACTAATACTTAAAATAAATATTATAAATTATAATGAAGTATTTGTAAATACCCAAGTGGGCGCCTTTGGACGAGGGGTAAACGCCTATATAAACAGATGAACTCGAGACTTATTGCCAAATGACCAATTGGAGTACAGATCCTATGTATGAATAACATGCGGACTTGATAACGGATGTGTTTCATAATTCAATTATCGTGTGTTGTAACAGACATACTTAATGCACTCATGTGAAATAAATGTTTTCTGAATTTTGGTACCTGCAATTTTTCGTCGCTTTTGTGTGGACCATCATTTTTAACTATCAGCATTTTTGTTGCCACTCTTGTCTTGTAAGTCTTCAATTAACACTTGATTTAATGCAGACATGTCAAACACAAGCCACCCCGGAGATGGCGCGGGACCAGCCCTTGTCACCCCAGCCCAGCCCAGCCGAGCACCGCCTAGCGCGCACACAGGAGGGAGGGAGCGTGCAGGGGCTGACGGTGTCTGGCAGCAGGTGCAGCCCACCGGCCCTGTCATGGCCATGGGCAAGCAAAGACAGATGGTGGGAGGTAATGGGCGGGTGGCCTCCCCCCACACCTCTGCTTCCATCTACTGCTTGGAGGGCCGGCCCAGCAGTTGCAGCACTCAAACTCACCTGCGCTGCATGGGCTATGCAGCCCCAGAGTATGCTGATCAAGGGGCCGGCGGGCTGCCGGACACTGTTACCACCGCACACTCGCCACCTTTGCGCATGCTGGGGGGGGTGCCTGGCCGAGTTGGGGCGGAGTTGGGGTGGCGGGGGCTGGTCCCTCGCCATCTCCAGGGTGGCCCCACAGGCCAGATATGGGCCCATCTGGCCTGGTGTTTGACATGTCTGTTGTACATGAAAAAAATAAGACATCACCTGGAAATAAGCTCTGAAAATGCCTTTTTTTTGGAGCAAGAATATAAGACCCAGTCTTATTTTCAGGGAAACACAGGTATCTATTTCCATTCCTTGCACTTGCTCTGCATTGAAATAGTTTTGTTTTTGTTTTAGTCCTATGAAAACCGAGGCTTCTGCTCTTTTGTCCTGTGTGAACCCAGCTGTGATTTATTCAGTCCTCATCAATAGTTAAACAAGCTATGTGCCTTGGTGCAATACGTAAATCCAGTCATAGGAGATAGAACATCGCAAAATGAGATGGCTTGTTTTTTTTAATAGCCTGTACATTTTAACAGACTGTACATATCATGTAAAGGGATAAAGAAGCCTGGACAAAAGCTGCATTTTTTTTATATATTTCAGTGGAACTTTAGGGAAACTTGAAATAAGAATCACCGAAGAACTGGAAATGCTCGTCTTCCTTGTCAGAACAAAGAATGTTGAAAAACCCCGTTTTATCTAGAGCTCAAGGGCTATTTTACCCGTAGTAAAGACAAAAGTTCCAGTTACTTTTGCAAATATACACGTCTGTGTTTTTTTTCTGCCTTTGTGCAGGAATGTTCGTTTGCTGTGGCCTTTAACCCGTTTCTCTTTTTTAAAAAAAAAACACCAGCATTACTTGAAGATCAGGTAATGTGATGTTTGGGAAGAGGATTCATGAAGTGCGATGATCGATTGTGTGAATGCATGCATGCTTGGAGTGCCTGGGAAATCGCATCACATTACAAACATTTCCCCTTAAAGGAGGCAACAACACAATAGGCAGCAGGCAAGCCTCCCCGCTTGGCGATCAGATTCTTCTAGATTAGAAGATCGTTCTGTGATCTCTTTGTTTGGCTTAGCGCGAGGAGCGAAGCGAACCCCGCCCGTCTGCCAGCAAAAAGCAACCATAAAATCACCCCTTTGGCCCGGTGACTAGAGCGGCCCCGATTCAGCCCTGCCCCAGCGTTTCCTGCGGCCTGAGGTGGGTGGATTCCCTGCATCCGTGTTGAGGTTGGCGTGTTTCCGGTGGCGGTCTGGGAGGAGAGGGATGATGGAGGGGAGAACGGCGGCGCGGCGGCCGGTGCCTAGAGAGGAGCCGAGAGAGGTCCGTGACTGTGGCTTGGAACGGGGAGAAAAGGCGCTGCAGGCCCGGGCTCGCCTCCCAAGGGAGTGGGGAGCGGGAGCGCTGGTGGTTTGCTTTGCGGGTGGGGGCGCGACGGGGAAGGAGGTGGCTGCGCGGAGGGGCTCAGAGGCGGACACGCCTGGCAGACGGGCAGGGGGCAAGTCGGTGGGTCGGTGCCGAGACGCTTGAGCTGGAAAAGAGCGGCGGATGGGCGGCGTGGGACGGACCGTGCAGCTCCCACCCTCCGTTTTGGTGGAAGGACGGCGGTGGCGGGGCGGCGTTTTGCTCCGAGAACGGGCGGCAGAGGGTTGCTCGGCGAGAGAAAGCGGGGGGCTCCCTGGCAAGCCAGAGCAGCGTGGAGGTGGTGGGAATTCCCGTCCAGCCGCAGAATTCTCCGACAGTCGCTTTTTTTTTTCTTCCTTGTTTTTAGCCCGGCCTACCTCGTAGGGTTGTTGTTACGGGGCTAGACTAGGAAAAGCAGCCTCTCTCCCGTTTCCGACCTCCCGGAGAAAAAGTAAGGCTGTCTCCATGTGGTAGAACAACCACCTGTGCAATTTGGGGACGATCCGCGAACATCCAAGCCATGTGAATGGGATTGCTTTTCGGAAGCAAAAAAAAAAAAATAGCCATTCTTCTCTTCATCCCCTCTTTTGTGCACAGGCTGAATGTAAATCCAAAACAGTAAGCTCTGTTTTGCTGTAGAAGGCACATTTAAAATAATAAAAAAAATAAGTAAATAAAATCAAACCCTCCAGAACTTATAACTGCAGCTCCGTTTTGTCCCCTGACTGTATTTTTTTTTTAATGATACATGGTTATCTTTTTAACTATAACCAGAAAGTCCTGAGGTACCAGGATAAATGTTGCCCTGCCTCCTGTTACAGTCTAACTGGTCTTTTTTTATTTATTAACTTCATATGCCAACTCACTGGTCAGTCAACTCTGGGCAACTTAACAAACAGTAAAAAGATAAATATAGAAACAATTACAATGTTTAAAAAATCTATATAAGAAACTAGAGCCAATGAGACAGACAGCGCAGGGGTGAGATTTTCTAATCCCATCCACCACCTTCAGCAGTGAGCCAGAAGAGTGGGAGTAATTTGCACCTCTGGATCACAATGGAAAAGGCTTTTCTTGACCCCACCCATCAGAATTCCTTAGCAGATGGCCTCTGCAGCTGACCCCTTCCACTGGAGCTAGTGGGGCAAGCTAGGTCCATTGGGTTGAGATAATTCCACAGATACCCTGGATGTATGCCATTATAAGACCATAAATGTAATACTTAGAATTGGACCCAGAAGCAAACTTGTTACAAATGCATTTAATGTAACAGCAGTCTTACATGTGCCACCCTAGGGGCCCCCAGAACTCTGTGCACTGCTGCATTCTGCACCAGCTGTAGCTTCTGAATAATCTTCAAGGATAGCCTCATGTAGAGCACATTGCAGCAATCTGACAGTAAAGGCAAGAGTGACTATTGGGCAGGAGGGCCTCACAATTCCGATATGGGCACAACTGGTATAAACACGAAGTTGAGCAAAGGCCCTCCTAGCCTGCATTTGAGCCTTAATAAACTAAACCATTTTGTTCTTCGGCTTAATGGGACAAGTGACTGAGATTTGGGAGTAGCCAGTGGGTTATTTCCAAGACAGATGTGGTTGGGCTGGTGAAGAAAGTGTGGGGCTCAGGAGCTAACATAAAAAAACAGTAGGGGCATATTTTACCTGGCAAGATTCTTGGAAAATTTACTTGCAAAATTTTAGAAAGGGTACTTACCTGAAGATTAAAAAAAGGTGAATTGGACCTCTATCAGGGAGGAGAGTAGAAGATCAGAGTCTACCATTTTGAGCTTTTTTCCAAAGGGAATAAATATACCTGCATTTTGGTTAATAAATTGTAGTTAACAGTATGTTGGCTTGAAAGGTAGTCTTTAGATTAAAGATTGCAGTTTGCATAGAATAAAGTTAGCATACTTGAAGTGAAACAGGCTTTGGTTATGTTTAGGTTGCATTAGCCAAAATGTGCCAATACTGTCCTTGTTAGTAAGAATTGTTGTGCATGGCAGAAAAATGACTAAGGCTGACAGCCTAATCTATTCTGTGTTAAACAAATAAAATGGATGGATGGAAATGAAATGAAAAGAATACAAAAAAGGTTGGTGGGGCATTCAGAGACCTATGGATGAGATTGATGGTTGTTTAGAAAGTTTAGAAAATCTGTTTTGAATGTGCATGTGTATTCATATGTGCCCATAGCAAAGGAATAAATAGAAATAAAAAGCATGATTGATTTTAACTGTTTTTGATGAAAGATTGAGAAGATTAGTGAAGGCTGTGGTGATGAGAAGTCTTGAATGTAGGACATCCAGTATCTGAGTCAAGACTGGATCTCGGTCTGTAATATTTGTAATTTTTTTCCTTTTTTTTGTATTTAGATTTATATGTATTATGTTTGTATTATTTGTATTCAAAATTAAAAATATTATAAAAAATTAAAAAAAAGACTGGATCTCAGGAAAAAATGGACATGTAAAAAATGGGAATGAAAGTATGACTCCTATATGAAAAAAATATGAGAAAATTCATCTTCCAACAGAATAAATGGAAACTGAGCATAGCGAAAGAGAATGGGTAAAATGTTTGGAACAGAAGGAAAATAGTTATATGTGCCACAGAAGTGTATGGTGTTACTCTAGGACAGGGGTGTCAAACTCACGTCGTCACATCACGTGATGTATCGCGACTTTCCCCCTTCGGTAAAATGGGGGTGGGCGTGGCCAGCACAGGACGCATCTGGCCCGCGGGCTGTGAGTTTGACACCCCTGCTCTAGGAAGTATGAAAAAGGATGCTTGGGTTGAATGTAATACATCTCAGAGAATGATTGCTGCAAAAAATAAGCATGAGGGAAAGGTGCAATATAACTGTATATACTAAAGGAGATATTTACAAAGAACGTAAATACAAAGAAAAAGCCATAGTTATAATTCAAAGAGGCAGAGGAAATGCAAAGTGGTAATTTTGATGGAAATTAAATATCAAACAGTGCTTTGGAAAAAGTAAATGAACTTCCAGCAGATTGGATGGGAATTTTAAAAGGTGACATTGGAAATGCTGGAGGGAATATTTTAGATATTTGTATGGAAATGATATTGAAACTATTAAAAGTAAAAATAAAATGAAGTTTAAATATTAGTGTCCAAAAATGGATGACAGAATAGAAAGTGCTATCAGAATATTTAAAAATGATAGTGCTGCAGGATTAGATTGTACAAACGGGGAAAAGTGTGAATATGGTTTGCTTATGGAATGGTTGTACTACTTTTACATGTGTGAGAAGTATACCTTTTCCTTTTGATTGTTGAATGCTTGCTGCTGCTGTTTCTCAAGATACAGGTAGTTCTTGACTTATGACTGTAATTGAGCCTGGAATTACAGTTGTAACTCGTGTCATTCATTAAGTGCCAACCCATGTTATGATCCACCTAATTTTATGATTTTTTTTTGTGGTGTTCATTAAGTGAACTCGTCCACAGTGGGAGGTTTTGTTTTGTTTTTTTTGCCAGAAATTGAAAGCAAATGCTGGTTTCCGGCAAAACCATTGTAAACCTAAGTCACATAATAGGACATTGCAAACAGCTGTAAATGTTGGCTGATTGCTAAGGGTTCAAAATGCAGAGTGAGGGAGCCATCGGAACTTTGAATTTGGGGTCATAAGTACTGGTACCTTTTTTGGGAGAGTCATAACTTCAAACAGTTGCTAAGCAATTGGTCATAAGTCAAAGACTATTGGTAGGGATAGGATAAGAAGAAGAATTGCAAAAACTACAAGAGAATTACTTTACCAAGTGAACCTGGGAAGGTGTTTGAAACTGATAATGAACAAAATTTGGAAAGTGCAGTGTGACTATGGTAAGCAAGTGGTATGTGGATCAGATGTTGCATGGACTATAAGATTCTCAAAAAAGAGAATACTTTTAAAAACAAAAGGAAATAATATGACATAGCATACAAATGTTGTAGAAAAGAATGATTTGAGGAAAGAAAGATATCAAGAGATGTAGTGAATGATGCTGGTGTAATTAGTTTTCTTTTCTTCTCTTTTTTCTTCTTTTTGTTATGTCATGCCTTAATTTATTTGAGTTAGGTTTTCTTATTATTTCTCTATGTTCTGTACAGTGCTGCTTACCCAGAAAGGGAATAATGTGACGTAATAATAATGTGTGCACGTATGATTGTACAATTCTATAGTTTTCAGTTTAAATGCTGCTTTTTTATTTTTTAACAGAATGACCTCCAAAGAGATTAGAGTATTTAATAAAAGGACAAAGCAACCTACATAGAATGAAATCATTACTAATGAGAGAGATTAGCACTGTTTTGGGAGGGAAGATAGATTGGTAATTGAAATGTGTTTGCAAACAACCCAACACATTGAAGCCAGTTCCAGCTTAATAATTATTATGTTTGTGTTAAGTTAAACACCGTGGTGGTTTCTTGCTGATGTTTCATGGTTGCAGGTCTGTTAGGAAGAAAACTGATTAGGTTTGGAAAAATGGAATAGATTTGGTGAAAAGAGAAACAAGCTCTCATCTATGTTCAAAGGCTGACAGGATCATCCTTAAATTAATACTGCCTTCGAGATCCAGATGACCTAGGAAATTAGAGCCAAGATGAACCTCCACCAACAAAAAAACCTTTTAGCTTTTTTCATAAATATGTGTCAATTGAAGATTTGGATTTGAATGAACACACTAATTATAAAAAACAATATTATAATGATTTGATCTTTGGATGGTGTAGGCTTGGGGGATGTATAGTAACAAACCTATGAGAGAAAAAGTATTACAGTAGGGATGCTCAGTTGTTAAGATGGTTTTGAAATGATGGTATTGAGGGAATTATAGTAAAATAAAGAAGAGCAAGTTTGATTGAAGGCTGAAAATCAAGAGAGAAATTGAAGCCTATATTTTGTGAGGATTAATTCAATAGCCAGTTTGAAGAATCTAAATAAATTATGTTGTGAGGATTGAGTATTCTTGGCAGGTGTTTCTGTTTCCCTTCCATTCTAAGGTTCTGGAGGTTAAATTTCTGTTGAATAACAGAGTGCTGTGGGGGTGGTTTGGAAAATTGAGCAGCTGAAGGAATAATGCTTGGACATGTATGGTGAACTGAAACAGTGTAGTGGCAAAAAAGTATTTAGGAGCCTTTTTAATGAAACAACATCTGAGGAAGAATCTTGTAAAAACTGTCCTTGCTTAAGGTGGGGTAAGTAGCAGATAATTGAGAGAATTTCCTCTAAAATTTCAAGGCATGTTCATACTTCAGTTTAGGAGCATATTTAGCAGAGAACAAATCTTGTTTATGAGAGTAAAGCAGATTGTTGCTACTTTTGTTCAGTGGTGCAGTTTACAACCAAGGGAATGTGTTTTAGGCCCAGGCTATTTTCCAAACCAAAGAAACAAGATCATATTTCATATAATAAGGTTCAGATTGCATATTATTCTCTTGGCTTGATCAGAGCTATTATGATCACATATAATAAACAGGGATTGTGATGCAACTTTGATAAAAATCTGTTTGGAAGAAAGAAGTAGCCTGATATACATGCTGAATATCTCTGTTCTTCTAAAAATTAAACTATTTTTGGTAATATCTTCAAAGTGATAGGCTGACTGATCTAATTCCTGCCTGTGACTGTTGTGATGCAAGTGTCTGCTTGCAGTGTCTTACATGAAACAGGTGAAGAACAGTTGTTTAACCCTCTCATCTTTTAAAGCCCTTCCTTGTTTCTTTCCTGCTCCTTTGTACAGTAATGTGTACATTTGTATTTATACATTTGCTCATAACAGAATCTGTAGGTTCCTTCGTATGTTGTATGATGCATCTGGTCTTAGCTGTTCCCAGCACAGTGGGATAATAGATTTCTAGAGGAAAAAATTATAAAATGCCAGTGTATGTACTTAGTCTTATGTTCTGAACCTTCTGTGTAGCTGGACCCAAGAATGGGATTGCCGGTTTCACCTAAAAATAAAAGCTCCTATAATATGTGTGATTTCAATTTTTGGTAAAAATGGTAGATGACTATTTAAATCAAACGAGTAAAATATCTGTTGATATGAAATGAGGCATCATTAGTATTTTAAGCAGAACCTTATGAAATGAAAGCTCATGTGAATATTGAATGCTTTTTTTGGATCATCTTTAATCTTCTTGCTCTTTGCTATTGCCACTAAAAAAGCACCAAGAATTATTTTTAGGGTACGTTCTGAGCAAAGCTAAACATGAAGCATCTCGCCGTAAACTACTTAGAATTGGGAGAATTAAGTGTCAGAGAAGGCTGAAAATATATGCTGTTGTGAAATGTTTCAAATAAGTCAGACATAATAGGTTGCAAATAATATGCTTTGCCTAAGGGTGTGGAAATGAACTGAATATTAATTCTTGCATTCCGAGCAAATGATGAAGAAAATGTACATAATTTTGTGTACTGTACTGCTCTGCTGGTACTATAAATAGTAGGGCATTAACACGACATGCCATACTGGTATAAGTTTGTTTTTTAAAATTTTCTGTTAAATTATTTATCCTCTTATGACCACAGATTCTGGCTGTTAAGATAAACGATGACTTAATTTGAATAAGAAGAGAGAGAAAAATGGGCCATGGTGAGAGTTCAATTCAGAAGAGGAACGCAACATCAGCATTGTCTTGTTGCTATTCAGGAAGAAATTCTGCTGCAGAAGGTAAAATAATTGTTTCTTCCAGAAGTCAAATACACTGTTTACTTTTATAGGTATATCCCATTTTCTGTTGTCTGGTGTTTAACTGAACAGATTCATTATGTGGTCTACCCTGGAAAAATGGGTGCTACCGGTAAGTCTCAGCAGATGTCCATGCTTAGCTACTCTTATCTGGGCTCAGATGTTATTCAATCTTGGATCTAGTTACATAAATTGCCCAAGAATATTATCTCTGTAGCTTAATACTGAATTTAAAAAATTCCAGAAGAAAGCAAATGACAAACTATTGTCTTTTTGCTAGCAAGAAAATTACACAGATTTTTCTATGAAGTTGCTGGGAATTGAACTTGCAGTAGAAGAGGGTGAACGTAGCGTAAGGTTGAACTGGGGAGTCCTGGGTGTGGCTGAGCTTGATTGTTTGCTTGCAGATGTCTCATTACCCAATTAGGCAACATCATCAGTACTGATGAGTGTGGGGTTTGCTCTCTATTTATAAACAGCAGCTTGCCCTGCCAGTGTTGATGAGGATGTGGTTTTCTCCTTGGCTGTTGCTTGATTAGGGTATTGTTTTCTGCTTGATTGTCTGGTGTTAATCCCTGCTTATCTGGGTGCTGGTTGCTATAGAGCAGGGGTGTCAAATTGGCGGCCTGCATGCCAGATGCATCACGTGCAGGCCACGCCCACTCCAGCTCCACAAAGGGGGAAAATGTTGCAAAATGTCACATGACCCGGTGAGTTTGACACCCATGCTGTAGAGGATATCTTCTGGGGTTTTTTTTGTTTCCTTCTTAGCTTTTTATTATTCCTTCTGAATGATATGTAAATGTGATTTATTTCAATGTGTTGATAAACTATTATATATTTTTCTGCTGTTCAGCTCTTAGATCTGACAACCCCACATTGAGAAATATAAATGCTAATTGTGATTAAGTACAATTGCTAAATTTTTAATTGCCAGATGTTAGAGTGAATAGAGGTTGTTGGATTGTCCAGCGGAATACCATTCTCATTTTGTAGTAATTCTGAAGGGCAGTTTTGGTGGATTACAGCAGGTTGAATATAAATATTGAGATAGATTAAAATATGGATGTTATTTTCAAAGTAATGTTTTATTTACATATGTTGTGATTTTTATGTGATTAATCATATAGCAATAACATACATGCAATTATAATATTGCATTATGCATCCATACTGTAGGTAGACTAAGCAGTTGAAATTAATGTTCTGTGAAGTACAGAATATTTCAAATAGAAGATAATTAAAAAGGTGGCTCGATCTCTGCATTGTAGTAAAAGGAGTAGCGTGCAGTTAATCCATTTCCATCTTGTTGCTGATCAGGTTAAAAAGCTTTATACAGCTGTGGTAGCTTTTTGTTAACAGCCAATTACAGCCACATGATATAATTTGATATCTGAAAATGGATCTAACGCAATTTGTAGTAAGTAGTGGATTTGTCTTACTCATAAATTAGCCCAAATAGCTTAAAATTTGGGAAGAGGGGAGTACATTTTTTTTTCATTTTGAGGCCAAGAAACTGATTTTATGTAAAAGAGTAATTCAATAGTATTTAATTTTTAGTTTGGCATATGAAAAGAGTTGCAGCTGGTTATAAATTGCAACTGGAAAGTCAGCTTGGATATTGAGATCTAGAATTGTTTGGCAGATTTATCTTACTAAAATATCTCTTAAGAATGCATATCAACATAAAACCCATCAATATCTTGAAATATGAAGTATTTTGAAATCCACCAGCTGTAATTCTCAATTTTGTTTGTTTATTTAAGTGTGTTGGCCATCCAACTCAATTGGACAGTCTCTAAATTGACATGTCACATGTTTTCTTGCTGATCCTATTTGTGGTTATTTAAATTACTCTGCATTTTCAATACTTGTGGCATATTGTGTATTTTGTTTTCCTGTAGTACTATAATAAAATTAAGTTATCTAATTATTTAAGTATGGAGGGGTCTGCTGAGTAATTTTGATTTCCCTACACATTGAACTGAAAATTTACAAGTATTGTTTTAAGATCAGAACATATTAGTCTTCTGCAGTAAAGGGGGTTGGTTTAGTGTTTCCGTTAAGTTCAATTTAAAAACAATATGGCTTTTATGGTTAAAGGCCTTTCATATTTTTAACTTACTTGAACCTCAAATCATGTATGTTTCCACTGGGCCAGTATCTGGCTAATTACACTGAAAAGCACCCAGAACTCTTACCAAATCACCTTATAAGAGTTTTGTCAAGTTTCTTTCAGTTTTGCCTGCAGAATATGTTGACAGTTTATGCTTATTACTAAATTTTGAATAATTTTGGTCCTTGGGTATATTAAATACAGAAGAAAAAATAAAAATAAAAAATTTGAAAGAATGAGTGAGACAGAAACAATAAGCCAGGAGGGGAAAAAATATTTAGAAAATGTGGATACTGCTGAATTTAAAAGAGAATGAAGGCTGCTTGAGACTGAGAACAGCTATAGGACAATTTAGTGAACATAGTAAGGAGAGGATTGTTGAAACTCTAAAAATATTTTTAGAATGGGAGGAAGTAGGCATCAATGGATGTTGAAGTGAACAAGCTGTATAGAATTAATACAAGAAATTAAAAGTTAAGGAATGTATTAAGGAATGTACTTGTGCACCGTGTCAGGAAGAATACAACACTAAACTAAAGTTTAAATAACTATTGTAAAGTAGTGTGCAAAAGAAAATACCGTATATACTCGAGTATAAGCCGACCCGAGTGGGCTGGAAACCTGGGTAAAATTATTGACCCCAGTATAAGCCGATCAGCGGTTATACTCGAGTTGGCTTATACTAATCAGCTGATTTTCGGGCCTAAATTGATGCC